>VMDO01003256.1:14308-139308 GCA_007922755.1 Pedetes capensis
GCCCGGCCCCTGTTTTTATTTTTTGAAGCAGAGTTGTGCTAAGTTACCCAAGCTGCCTCTGGCCTTGAATTAGTAATACTCCTGCCTTAGACTCCAGAGTCATTAGGACTAGAGTCAAATGCCACAGTGCCTGGCTTGTGCCAAAAACTTTTAAAGTGTATCTGACATAGGGTAATAAGTTTAAAAATACAGTCTTCACAAACTGCCATAAATAAGAAAAAGATTAAAATATGCTAACTTTCTCTATTGCATAAATAAAATTCATAATTATCAGCACTTAATACATAAATCCTGACACTTAAATAGACTCAGTGACATGAACTTTATGAGAGAAAAGTAAGAAGGAACAGTTACCATTTCATTTCCTGAAGCCAGTATAGTCTTGATACTAAAACTGGATAAAAATGTTACAAGAAAGTGTCACTAATAAACTGCTCCTCATTTACAAAATCCTGGATAACATGTTGTTGTTTAGTGCCCTCAAGTTGATTCCGACTTATAACAACCCTAATAGGACTTTTAATGATCGATTATTTCAGGATTGCTTTGGGGGTGGACTGCCATACCCTTCTCCTATCTGAAGGATGTTGGAGATCAAACTCAGGTCCTCAGAGAGTACAGAGTATCACTCTACCACCTGAGCTAAACCCTACCACAGGTAGCATTTTAGCAAATCAAAATCTCTAATATATATAAAATAATAATATATTCAGAGAATACAGGCACAAATTATAATGTTTGAAATTCTAATAATGCAATTTAAGATATTGAGAAAGTATTGAAAAACATATATGATCAATTTTCATAGATACACAAAATCTAACATTTTTTTTGTTCAAAATAAAACCACTGCATACAAGAAATAGAAAGGAACTTAATCTGATCAAGAACAGCTACGAAAAAAACCTGCAGCTAATATTAGACATAATGGTGAAATATTGAAATCTTTCTCCTTGATACTAAAAGTGAGATAAGATTGTGTGCCATTACTACTTTTATTTAATTATACCAAAGTTTTCAGCAATTACAATAAGGAATGGCGAAGGAATAAAGGTATAAATACTGGAAAAAGAGAAATAAAATTGTCACTACCCATGACTTACCACATACAAAATTTTAAAAAGCATTTACAGCCATAAAAATATGTGAAGTTTGTATGATTACTAAAGGTATTTTAAAATAATTATATTTTCATTTTCTAACAATACTCAGAAAATACAAATACTATTTAGAATGATAAAAAGGCTTGAATTATGAATCTATGCAAGCACTCTAAACAGAAAGCTAGAAAATATTTCTGAGAAAAAACCAAAGAAGATCTAAATAGATGAAGGACTACCCAAAATTTATGATCTTGAATATTGAAATGCAAATATTGTAAATTCTCTATAAATTGACTGACAGATTCTAAACACTACCAATCAAGTTTTCAACAGATCTGGTTGTTCATATAATACTAAAATGATATGGCAATGGATACTAAAATGTGTATGAAAATTTAAAGATCAAAAATAATGAAGAAGTTATTTATCAGGCAAAATATAATTAACTTGTTGGTCAGACTGCCTTAGATATATATTTTAGGTTTACTACTTCCTAACTTTGAATAACCTGAAGCCTTACCACCATGACATCTGATCCAGTCAGATCTTGGAAGCTAAGCAGGGTTGGGCCTGGTTAGTACTTGGATGGGAGACCACCTGGGAATACCAGGTACTGTAGGCTTGGGAGAAGGACTTGGCAATCGGCTCCCAAAAATCAATCAGCCATTGAAAACGCTATGAATAACAGAGAAGCACTGACAATAGTGTTTTGTTTGTTGTACACAGGGTCACTATGAATAAGAGATGGACTCTATGGCACCTAATAACAATAACTTTGAATAAATATGAGCCAAGTGTTTCAGTTGATATAATACTCTTTTGTGGACTCACAGAATGCTCAAGAATTGGTACTTCTTTATATTATGGTACATAATTGATATAGATTGATTTTAATCTTTACCATACCCTGAAATTACGTTCACACACACACACACACACACACACACACACACACACACGCACGTGTGCACATCTTCAAAGTAATCCAGCAAATCTCAAAGAGTTGGTCTATAAAAGATCATACAATATCTGCTTGGTCATTTATAATATTAACATTATTCCCTCATAAAAGCTGTACATTTGCTTGTGTTTGCCTGTGTTGGAGACAAAATTGTTGAAAGATAGTATTGAGTGAGCATTTAAAATGAAAATTATATAAGTGATTTGTACATTAATTTCTCTGAAAATCTTGAGTTTCCTTAACAATGATTCAAATATGTAAGAAATTTAAATACAATTGCCTTGTAAAGTAACCTCAGTAAATTCTTTTCAATAATCTTGAGTCAATCCTATTTGAAATAATTAAGGGAAAAACATAGTATTTATCATTAGAAGTATAATGCAATTTAGTTTCTAGAGCAGAATTAGGGATATATGCATAGACTTAGAGGTTACTAAAGGGACTCAGGGAATGATAAACTCCTTAAATAATTTTATTTCCTTAGCTGTTGCACTATAGAAAAAGAAAAGATGTATAAGTTAAATATAAGCATGTATTTAAGAATGCAAAAGGAAGGAGTCAAAATTTTGAGTCACAAAATCAGCAATGCAATGCACAATAGGGTCTAATAGAAGCAGATCAACCCCAAATCATGCCAAACAACCAAATAACACACATACCAAAACAAAATACAATATTTATGTTCACAGTATAGAGGACTGATAAGAACAAACTTGTACGCATACTTAGGGAATTAAAAGTAGGTGGTATTATAGATACATATTGAAAAAAATGGAATGGAAAACACGATGCTCATTAATTCCATTCTCATTAATATTAATATTTCACTTGTGAACTTTCACTCATGTTACTCTTATTTAGAATGTGACATTTAAAGTACTTTTACATTTTCTCCCCATATAGCATTTAAATACAATATAAACAGCATAGTTTTTAACCATCAAGGGAAATAAACAGAGGTCAGTAAGGACTGAAACCAAAATCACCTTTTAAGAAACATTTTCAAATATATCTAAATCCTCAGATTTTTCAGTGAGACAAAGTGTTTCCTCCCCTTTCTTGAGATAACTATATCTTGGTTAATAGAAAAAAACTATGACCAATAAGTTTTGTTCATTAGATGCTAAAACATCTATTTGATTAATGTGCTAATTGAATTCAAAACTATTCTGCAGGTATGACTTAGATTTAATGAGTGGCATAGCAAGATTCATCTTTATATTCTCAGGTTTACTAGAGGTTTTATAATTCTATAATCAAAAATGATTAATTTTTTGTGGTCACCTGCTCCCTCTATGTGCACTTGTTGTTGTTGTTAGGTATCCTACTCATAGTGACCTACATACAACAGGCGAAACACTATTGTCAGTGATTCTCTGTTATTCATAGGGTTTTCAATGGCAGATTGATTTTTGTGAGTGGGTTGCCAGGTCCTTCTCCCGAGCCTACAGCACCTAGTGTTCCCTGGTGGTCTCCATTCAAGTACTAACCAGGCCTGACCCTGAAGGGATCAGATGCCATAGTGCTACGGCTGCAGGCATCTATGTACACTAGAGAGCAGAAATTTCTTGAAGGTATTTGGTGGTGTCAAAGGGTCTGTTTGATCCTGCCTTCAATACAATTGCCACAGGACAGAAAACGTGTGCATAGCAATAATACTGTATAAAGCAATATATATCAAAAATATGCTCAGTACCATTTCTACTTTGGTAGTGTGGTTTAGCTCACTTGATGGGGTGGAGGTCCATACTCTCTGAGGGCCCAGGTTCCATGAACATCACTACAAAAAAGGGAGAAGGATGTGGCAATCTATTTCCAAAGCAATCTCCAAATAACTAAGCATTGAAAACCCTATGAGGGTTGCTATGAGTTGGGTCCAATTAGATGGCACCTAACAAAAGTGTTCATTAGTTAATTGCATTCTATCTTGTTTCTAAGCTTACTACTAATATATGGATTGGTAACCATCACTAGTGATTTAGAAATTTTCAAACCATATCTTTGCAAAATGTATTCCAAAAAGTCTTATCTTTAACCACTAGAGAGCTTAAAGTTACTGCTGAAATGGTTTTGCAAGCTCTTCTTTCAATTTCTAGTCAGTTTTATTTTAAATTTCCTAAGTTGCTATCTTTTCTATATCATATATTCAGTTCACATCCTCCTATTTTACAAACTCCCACTGCTCCTCACATCCCCTATTCAATTATAAATTCCCTTATTTTGCATTCCCCCATTGACTGTAATTTATTGCCTATGACTTCCACCCTTCTACTTGTATAAGGCTCAAAAATTATTTATTGAGCTCCACCAGTATATCTAAATTTGTCAAATCATTTTTCCTCTCTTATACTCTGAAAAGGCGAGGTTGTTTATTTCAGTCGATGCCTGCAAAAACAGCTGCTCATGGAACCAGTTAGAAGAAAATTCCCAAGTAACTCACACTTGGCAGTATTCCATTACCTTTGATTATAAAAGGGCAAAATTAATGGGCAATTCATGAAGCTATGTGACAGAGAGGTGACAAGAAGTTACTACCACTCAAATGGTAGAACTCAAGAAGCTTTATATAAGGTGCCATTTCAGCCTGTTCTTTCATCATGTATGAAAACAGCCTGACTTTTGTGGCCAACTGTAATGGTCTTTTCCTTCCAGACAATTTTGTCTCATCTCTTGTGTTTAGAAAATTTATCTTTAATGAATGCTAATCAAGTTTCTAATTATAATATCTTTATATTTAATGTCTGTGTATCAGATGAAAGGCAAACATTTTGGGGCCAGTCACAAAGGACATGAATAATTTCCTTAGAAGATTATCTAATTAGTTTTCTTACTCTATATATTTAAAATTTGAACTGCTATCATTTCATTAATTTAGATAAAAGTGAATCTTCAGTATTTATGTAAATATGATACTTGCACTGAAAATTATAAGTTGTAATTTCAAAGATGTGTATTCATCCCATATAGATAAAGAGAGCACATTTAGGGGATGTTTTGATGACATAGGACAATAGTTTCTTGTTTGTGTTTTATTTTCCTATATTAGTTTTCTGTCTGTTTTGGCCGTTTCAAGGAAGACTCAGTAAATTTCTAGGACATGAATATATCAAGGATAAACAGTTGTAAACTTAATGAAGCAAAGCAAAACAAAATATAACTTCTCTTCCAACCTGCTTTATACTAATTTTTAAAATCATAAACCTGATCCAGACATAGTGAAATGGCTTGTGACATATCCAATACTCATTAACTTGTAACAAAAGACTTCCTAATTTGGTCTCAAGTCTCTCTCCTGACACCATCACTAGCCGTATCTCTGGATGTTATCACCATAGGATTTATTGATTTTTTTCACTAATAGTATGTTCTAAGGACCTCTAGGTCTATATATGCTTTTGCCTCTACACTAAGCTTACTTACCTTTCTTTACTGAAAATGCTTTTGCTCATTATTTAAGGAAAATTCAAAGGTCATTCTCTAATTCATTAATTTGTAGGATAGAATGAAGTTATGAAGAAGTCATTATAATGTGGTCTCAACTGGAATAATATGGACTATTTGATTATAAGAATTGCCTCAATAACTGGGAATACACATGTAGTTCTTCATTGAATAAGTAAATAGAAAATGAAAGGATAAATGAATGAATAATAAACTTTTATCAAAATCCTCAGGAGCATTATAGATTGTTTAATCTCCTTGGGCATCTATTATACAGTATTTTGAGGAATGAATTCAAAATATATACAAAGTTGTTCATTTACCTCTGTTTTCTATCACAAGTATCATTCTAGTTCATCACATTGTCCTAGCTTTCAAGAAGAGAGAATTTGTGGGTTGATTGGTGGCTCTTGAAAAGACATGTCTAGATTCCAAAGCAGTAACTTGCTTTAAAGGTCTTTCTGGATTTAATTAAAGTAGAGATATGAAGAAGAGATCATCCTAGATTTCTCACCTATTATCTGAATCCACATAGTGAGGGGGGAAGGAGAGTTAATAATGGTGATTAGTGTTGACATTAATTTTAAAAGTTTTCTACAGAAGGTGCATTTTGTAATGGGTCTTGAAAGAAGGGTGATTGAAGAGAAGCAAAAGGACTGGTCTCTCACAAGGCATGTGGCACACAGGTGGGTGTAGACCAGTCTGATAGAACTACTCAGAATATACAAATGCAGTGAAAATGCCCTACAAAGAGTGTAGGAGGTGAATATAGAAGACAGATTTCTCCCTGCAGCTGGAAATTCAAACTCAGCCCTTCATCCTTACAAGTAGAGAAGAAAATCTAGATCCCCCATAAGGTCTTTGACTGAGTATCAACAAGGTCCCAATATTTTCTTCAAGAGGAATGATTCCTGGCCACATGTTATGGCACACATTTGTAATCCCAGTGACTCAGGAGGCTGACACAGGAGGATTGTGAGTTTGAGGATAGAGGCATCTAGGTCATCTTTGTGATGCCCTGTCTCAAAAAAGAAAAAATTAAGAAGGGGCTGGCAGCGCAGCTCAGAGGTAGAGCACTTGCCTAGCATTTATGAGGCCCTTGTCTTAACCTCCCTATTCTAGGAGAAAAAAGAAAATAAAAGGAAAAAAGAGGAATAATTGCCCACATACCTTTTTAACTCCAAGTATGACTGTTACTTTGAGCTATATCCTTAATGTTTGTTTTAGTGTTTACCATATGCATTTAAGCCTGCAAAGGTAGCCCAGTGGCCTCCGATGCCGTCAGATCTCCGAAGCTAAGCAGGGACGGGCCTGGTTAGTACTTGGATGGGAGACCACCTGGGAACACCAGAAGCTGTAGGCTTGGGAGAAGGACCTGGCAACCCCCTCCCAAAAATCAATCTGCCATTGAAAACCCTATGAACAGCAGAGAAGCACTGACAATAGTGTTTCCCCTGTTGTACAGAGGGTTGCTATGAGTCGGATACCGACTCGATGGCACCTAACAACAACAACAAATATGCATTTAACTTGCCACAGTAAGCTTCATATTTATACTCTCTTAATTAGAGTATTAAATAAAATATAGAGCCCCTATTGTCATTTTTCCCATTTTTGCGATGTCAATAATATGTGTACAGATGTTACAATCCCAGGTTATATTGTAATTATTGCTTTATAGAAATGTATTTCTTTTATAAAATATGAGAGAATAAAGAGCGAAAGAATATGTTTATAACTTTCTTCCTACTTATTTATTATTTCTGGCCTCTTTATTTTCTCCTGTGGATTTGAATTAGCACCCGTCATCATTTCCTAAACTCAATGCACTTTTGTACCCATGCAACACATATTTGCTGTTATTGGCAGATACATTAAATTTCTGTGTGTTATTATAACATATAACATAATGCTAAGTAAAGTTGTTTTTCTCTAACCATGAGAGATTGTTCCCAGCATTCCTCTTAGATACCAAAATCCACAAGTGCCCAAGGTTTTGTTTTTTTTTTAATCATATAGTTCATGCACATTCTTTTGTATACTTTAAATCATTTCAAGGTTATCCATAATATATAATACAAATATCAACACTATGTAAATAGTTGTTATAATCTGTTGTTAGAGAATAACAAGAAAATTAAAGTCCATATATTTTCACTACAGATGTAATTTTTTTTCAAATATTTTCTATCCAAGGTTGATTGAATATGTAGATGTAGAAGGCTCAGATATGAAGGGTCAACTGTATGTTTTTATATGGAGTTTTATATCATTGCTTTTAAGACAATTGAGAGAAGAAAGAGAAAGAAATAACATATAAGATATTTTATAATTGCCCAATTATGTTTATCATTTTTTATGCAGGTTTGAATTAATGCTTGGGGTTCCTTGTTTTCCACAGAACAGTAGCTAAAGAATTTTTTTACCATTTTTTGCACAGGGTATGCAGGAACAAATTTTCTAAATGCTTGTTCATCTGGGAGCGATTCTCTCTCACCTTTATCTTTCAAAGGTCATTTTGATGAATACAGGTCTCTTAGAATACTTTCAATATGTTATCTCAGTGTCTTGTAGCTGCTGTTATTTCTGATGAGAAATCAATTATTGATTTTAGGGAGGCTCCCTCATGATGAGTATATTTGTTTTGTTTTTCATTATGTCTTGTTCCTTTCTTGATGCTTTCAAAATGTTCTCTTTGTCTTTGTCTTTGAGAAAGTTTGGTATGACATGTCTGTAAAGCTGTTTGTGTTCATCCTACTTGTGGTTTATTGGAAGAGCTTCAGTATGTCTACACTGGTAAACTTTCAATAATTTGGGAAATTTTCAGCCAAGGTTTGCTAGAATGCTTTTCCTCTCTATTCTTTCTCCTCTCTCTCTTGGTTCTTCCCATTATGCACATATCAGGATACATAATGTTGGTTTATATTCCTCTGAGGTTTATTTAGTTGCTTTCTGTCCTGGAGTGTTAAAGCCAGGGCCTCAGACTTGCTAAGCAATTGATCTACCACTGAGCTTCACTTAGAGCCTCCTCCTCAAAAATAAAATTGAGATAGTCTCACTAAATTGCATAGGTTGCCGCTGGCGTTAACTTGTGATCCTCCTGCCTCAGTCTACCAAGCGGCTAAGATTAAAAGTGTGTGCCACAGTGCCTGGCTCTGAGGCTTTTTAAATTTTCCCTCATTCTTTCCTCCCCCTCTGTTTGGACTGTATAATCTCTATTTGTGTATTTTCAGGCTCAGTAATTATTTTGCCAATTCAAATATGCTTTTGAATCCCTCCAGTAAATTTTTTATTTCAGTTATGGTTCTTTTCTATGAATTTCTATTTGCTCCCTTTTTAAATACTAATTTCTGCTGGGTTCAGTGGCACATGTGTGTAATCCCAACAACCTGGGAGGCAGAGGCAGAAGCAGTCTAGGTAACTTAGTGAGATCTTCTTTCAAGATAAAAAAAATTTATAAAATATGGCTGGTGTGCAGCTCAATGGTAGTGGGTTTGCAAAATATGTGTGAGTCCCTGGGTTCAGTCCTCCCTCACCACAAAAATATTCTGTCCTTTTATGATATTTTCTACTTTATTGTAATCATGCATTCCTTTACTTCTTTAACTATGACTGTCTTCAGTTTTTTAAAATGTATTTATAATGGCTACTTTGAAATCTTTGTTAGGTACTACATGATTATTTTCACATCTGATTTATTTTTCCTGCTTTTTCTCTGGTGTAAGGATCATACTTGCCTATTTGTTTGCTTGCTTTACTGTCTTAATTTTTGTTGGAAACTGGGCATTTTAGACAATAAAATACGGTAACTCTAGTTGTCACCTCTCCTCCTATGTTTGGTGTTATTACTTGCATTTTTGTTTAGTGACTTGTTGGCTACTTTAACTTTTAGTGAAATATATTTCCTCTAGCAAAGTGAGCCTTCTGTCTTTCTCCTCAGGAGGCATCATCTTGGATATTTTCTCAAATAAATGGAAACACAGTGACTGGCAGCATTCTTTTGATTATTACCCTGACCATATCCAACTATGAAGCTCCACTAATTGTTACTCTAATGTTTAAAAAAATACCTGTGCAGCATAATTTATTCCATAGAATGATCTCTTCAAATTGAGGATCTTTTGAGGGGCCAGTTCCCTATGGACATGTTTGAGATTTCTTGTTACTCCTAGAGGGCTTCTACCAGGTGGCACTTCCCCAATTCTCTTCAGCAACTAGGCAGCCCATAGTTCATTCATTATTTTCAAGGAATGTACCAGATTTATGAATATTTTCCCATTTGCCTGGGGTGGCCACCTCCATTGTGTTGAAGTTACTTTTAGGCCTGAACTTCATATTCCTTTGTAGGTGAAGTTGATGCTGACACAGGAGATTCAGAAGTCTCTGCTTTACATCCTACTGCTCTCTTTCACTCCCAGGAAAAATCTCTACCCATGGGTCTAGAATGCCTTCCTAAGTGATATCTTAATATTGGCCTTTTTGTCATTACTATAATGAAACAACTAAGCCAGGTTGACTTTATAAAGCAAACAGGTTTATTTTGGCCTGTGGTTCTGGAATTATGAAGTTAAATGTCTACATCTGATGATAGCCTTCTTCCTGGCAGAGTCCTGAGGCAGTGCATAGTTTTAAAAGGCAAGATAAGAAATGTCTGTTTGTGCGTGCGTGCATGTGTGTGTGTCTGTGTGTGTGTGTGTTTTCTCACTTCTTAAAATGTCATCAAGATTGAATCATGGAGGCTCCATCTTAATGAACTTACCTCATCATAATTATTTTCCAACATCCTCAATTCTGAACACTGTAGTCACATTATGTCCCTCTCCTCTTAATACTTCAGAAGAGAAGTTAAATTTCAACACATGAAGCCTCTGGAGTCATTGAAACCATATCTAAACCACATCACCTTGCTTTAGGAGCTTTGTTTTTTGGGAGAAGGGGAAGATGGTAATCTTGGTCTTCTTGGTTCACCAACAGCAACATAAATCTTCTCCTTATAAACCTTGATAAGGGTGATCACAACCCAACATTCTCAATGGCTCTTTGACCAAGGTAGGACCTCTGTCCCATGAGTGGACGCTTAGTATAAGAAGGTCATCCCCACCTTCCTGCTGCAATTGCCCAGAATTTAGCATCAGGAAATGCGGTGGAATGAGAAATACTAACATCCTGCCTGCAATTGCATGTTGGGGAAGAAGATTCCCTTCGATCTTGGTTATAGTAGACTGCTGTAGAGTTCTCATCTTGCTGAACTGGGTAGGGTGGGCAGGTGGGGAGTGAACAGATCTTGATTTCTATAACATAGGGTCCATTACTAATTTTTTGGTATATTAGGTAAAATTTTATTTATTTACTATGTCTTTAAGACTTTTCCCAGAGCCTTAAAAAAGGGTTTTGTTTTGTTGTAATAATTTTCACCAGTTTTTCTTGGGTTTGGTTCCGTGAAATTTCTCATTGTCATGCCATAAGTCTAAACAAACAAAATCACAAAACCAGAACTAAAACAAATGAAAAACCAACAAACAAAAAAACATGAATTATGTATTAAAAAGCCTTTGTGGAAGAGCTGTAACTTGAACTAAGTCTTGCGAGTTAACAAGGAATTCAATCATTATGAAGAGGAAAGATTATATTATTTTCAGTTAGGTATATCTCCCAGTGTCTTTTATATGTCAACCAAGTCTATAAAACTCCTAACCATCTGGGACTACTTCATTGTCCTATCAGGTTTTTAGTGTGGTGAGAACAATTTAGGGCTTTATTGTTTCTATAATTTCTTATATAAAATATTTTGCCCTGTATAAGCACTGGATATTCATGATCTTGTTAATATTGACAACCACAAAAAACAATTGCTAGGATGACCTTTGATAGGTGCTTAGTATTATGCGAGCCTTTTTTTCTTATATAACTTTTGTAAGAATTCAAAAAATAAAAGTTAACATCTTGAGTATTAGTTTCCTTACTAATAAAATGAAAAATAACTTATCGAATATCATGTAGACAGCAGGAGGCAAAGCTAAGACTCGAAACTTTGTTTATTGAAAGGACTATACTCTTTTTTACATTCTAGGAGCTCCTATTAAGCTCATGGTCAGAGCAGAAAAGAGATATAAACCTTTAAGGATATCATCATTGTGCATTTGAAATGTAACCTTTGCAGATTTTGTTGAGTAGATAAAGCATAAAATGTCAGTTCCTTATCTTAGAGACATGTATTACACTTTTTTTAGACTTTTCATTCTTTCAAAACTAGGGAGGTACATGCTTCCTTACTGAGTGAAGAATAAATCAATTCATTAGGCATAAAACAGCAAAAGAAAAAAAGGAGTAACAAGCAAGACATTTGATGCATGATTTTCAGGAAGTGAAGTTCCATTACTAACATGGTAGAAATGCCATGACATGGTGTTCATTTATCCATAGTTAACCAAATTAGAACATCACAACAGTCATGCCAGTTAACTGAATTCAAATCTTGAAGTACAGCCAGTGGGGTTAGCCAACTGTAAATTTGTAGCATGGCTATAATTATTTGGCATATGGTTTAAAAGTTACTTTTATATTCTTTTTTAAAAATATGAGTTTGAAAGTTTCATAGATTTGAACTTAATTGTCAAAAAGAGAAGTTTGACATATCAAGTGCAAGTCTGTTTGTTCATATTCAGAAGCCAAACATTTCTCCTTCTTGGCTTCCTTATAAATATTCAGTGCCACATAAACACAAATAAATAATTGGCCATCTCCAATGAATTCTGTATAATTTACAACAGATCAAAAGATTATTACATGGTCAGAGTCAAACTCTATGGCATTTATTACCAGTGAAATATCATAACATGGCCTAAGCCTGCAATGCCTTAATGGACTAATTCCTGACTAATCCTCTCTCTCTCTCTCTCTCTCTCTCTCTCTCTCTGTGTGTGTGTGTGATTTTTTTTTTACCTTAAAGATTCAAGGATTAAGAATTACATGTTGAGTTCTCAGCTGTGGGAACTGACCTGGGAAAACTAGAAGATTCTTATGTTTTTACATGAAAATCCTATATGAAAATGACAATATTAAAATAATGTGGGCTGATCTTCTCCTAAAATATCCCAAGGTCAATTTTTAATGAGACACAAAATTTACAAATAAATTGATTCCCCATTTTCAATTTTATCCCTTTTATCATTGTTACGGACCTGTTTTTCAACAAGTAATTAGGTTGTGGCCATGTGCTGGGTTTTCAGTGTTTATCATACATTATACTATATATATATATATTTCCCTGTAGTTGGCCAAACGAGTGATAGCTCAAAATGGGTTGTGCTCTGCCCAAGACAAATTGTTGTTGTTGTTGTTAGGTGCCATCGAGTCGGTTGGTATCCGACTCATAGCGACCCTCTGTACAACAGGGGAAACACTATTGTCAGTGCTTCTCTGCTGTTCATAGGGTTTTCAATGGCAGATTGATTTTTGGGAGGGGGTTGCCAGGTCCTTCTCCCAAGCCTACAGCTTCTGGTGTTCCCAGGCGGTCTCCCATCCTGATACTAACCAGGCCTGGCCCTGCTTAGCTTCCGAGACCTGACGGGATAGGTTGCCACAGGGATATGGCTGCAGGCTTGCCAAGACAAATACAAAGATAAATCTTCCTTGCACAGAACATTTTTCTTTTTAAATAATGGATTTTATCAACAAAATAAAGTTTGCTTCATCAAGGAAACCTCTTTTAATTTATCCAGATACGGTCTTTTACAAGCTGAGCTCCAGAAAATTGTGTTTGGAATAACCATTTACAATTTTTTAAAGTAGGCAACACTTGCTATTTTTCCTTATGAGTCGAAGTTAGGATCCATAATTACCATGTTGAAAGCGTCCTAATTAAGGGAAGGGGAAATAGAGAAAGGAAAGTGAAGTTGCACGTTAAAATGAAATACCCTCAATGCTGATGTTATTTTTTCCTTCCCATAGGGAACCACAGTCAGATATCACGAGTGCCTGTTGCTATTAAAGTGCTGGATGTCAATGACAACGCCCCTGAATTCGCATCCGAATATGAGGCATTTTTATGTGAAAATGGAAAACCCGGCCAAGTAAATATCTCCATGTTGTTAATGCTGAATATGTTTGTATACAATTGTCTCATATTTAATTAACCTCCATTATAGTGTGCATTTGCATCATTTATGATCTGCAAAGTCACAGGCAAAAACACATCCAAATAGGAACAGAAAGGGAATATTTTTCTTCCTCAGATGTTAATTCTCTTCCTACTTATGACCAAATTGGCTCCTAAAAGTGGAACAACCTGCTGTCCCATTAACACAGCCAAATCCCTGTCTTAAAATATATTGGGGACTGTCTTAGAGTGAATTTAACCTTCAAATGTCAGAAAGCAAGTGAACAGCTCATGAGGAGGGGATTTTTGCTTTGTATCAGATGTAGGAGTTACATATAATAGCAGACCCCAAGAACAGAGATGTATAGGAAATTGTAGGAAGTGAATACTGAAATCTGTAAAAATGTATATATATTTAGATAAACACAAGATGAGCATCATGTTTTAAATGTGTATGTAAAGCACTTAATAATTGTGTAGTGATGGGACATTTATTCATATAGCATTGATAGGGAAAATGAAGACAGAAAAAAGAAAAAAGGCAGGAAGCAAAACAGAAAGACAAAAAGATGGAAAGAGAAAACCAGGAAAGAAAGGAGGAATGAAGGAAGGAAGGAGGGAGGGAGGGAAAAATGGGAGGGAGGAAGGAAAGGACAAAGACAGGGAGAGAGGGAGGGAGAGAAAGAGAGAGGGAGGGAAGTGGGGAAGAAGGGAGGGAGCAAGGGATGAAGATCTAAACAAGCAAGAACTAAAACAAAATAACTCTGAATGTCAAAATGGAAATAGCCTATGTAAAGTTCTACAAAACCACAAATGTAATAGATTTATTTTAACAAGATGCCAAAGTACTGTATGTTTAAGAAATTTATCATTTTTCAACTTCCTAATTTATTTCTGGATGGTGACATTCTAATTTAAATAAACAGCAGCTGACAGCAAGACACTGGAGTTGTTAATCCAACTATTCTTGTGCCTCATGTGGGTGTTAGGAATTACACTATTTGCCATGCCACTTACCTGACAAGAGTCAGACTTTTTCCCCCTAAAGAAAGGAATACTACTGTAGCTGTATGCTTTTATTTAAGTATTAGAATAGCTATCTCAACTGCCCATAAGACAGTGGGCTGTTTCCACCAGAGTATATTCAAGTATCTGAAGGATTGACATTATTTCCATCTACCATAACATGACAGCACTCCCCACAAAATAATACTAAGATTCTAATAATAAAATTGATTGATTTTATGTGCCTAGATATTGTGTTCTCATCAGAACAGTCAGCTATAACAGTCTTACACTATGATTTTCATAATATTCTAACAGTATGAATTTTCTTAATTTCTCATGTGGAATTGCCTCCTATGAAGTATACATTATGAGCATCTTCATTTGTGATCCCTTGAGGATGGCGTGTGTGTGTCTGTGTGTGTGTGTGTGTGTGTGTGTGTGTGTGTACACCTATACCAGTAAGCACCATTTAGCTAAGTTGGTGGATTGAGTTGGCAGAAAGTGTTTGATTAAAATATGGCATTTCAGGTTCAAGGATATGGTTGTTGTGTGGACCAGGAAATTGCTTGGATTATGTAGTCAATCACAGCTATAAGCTAGACTGTTTTCTATTACACAGATGCTGTAAAACACTTTAGAATTTAAATAAAACTTCATCACTCATGCAGAACTCATCGCACAAGTTCAGAAAGTCAATGACATTGATATTTCAAAAGCTCAACATTGGCATCACTTGTGATATTGACAAGCATGCTTCTTGGATCTCTAGGAATCTGGAGGTTTATCTTGTGCATTTTGACTGTTTCCAAGGTTTTAATGATTTGTCAGTAATTCTTATCTTCAGAGAAAAACGCAATGTTTCTGCTCCTTTGCTATGCAAGATCAAAATAAAAAAGTTGATTCTTTGTTTTATGATTTTTTTGCAAATCAAATGAATGACTCATTCTGTGAACAAATGCTTATGTTGTGTGTGTGTCCACTGCACCATATTATACTATAATGAATCTGTCTAGGCATATTTAACAGTATTTATTAATTACATGAAGGTATCAGTCTTTATTTAACATCAGTTTTGGACATATGGCTGACTGCTGTTTAGACTATTTTCTTTAGTTATTTGAACATTTTACCTCAGCCAGAACTCTTATTTGATTCCTTATATCATTCCAAAGATACTTTTAATGCTCAAGTATCAATTTTCACATTTAATATTTTCCAACATTCATATTTCTTAGCCACACTAAATAGTGTTCACTTACAGAAGTTTGACGAACATACACTTTTCTTCTTTTTCTTGTTTTTTTGTTTTTTGTTTTTTGTTTTTTGTTTTTTTTTTGCTCTATTTCTTTTTCTTGCAACACTGAGGGATTGAACTTAGGGCATTCCAATACTGAAGTGCTTCTCCTGCCCTTTTTTCAGTTTTTCATTTTGACATAGATTCTCTATAAGTTGCGCAGGCTGCCCCTACCCTCAAACCCTTGATCCTCCTGCCCCATTCTCACAAGTCACTGAGATAACAGATGTGCAACAAGGTCTCCAGTGAATATGCACTTTCAATCACCATTTATAATAGTGCACAAATGATAAACCCACTTTGGAATTAGAATATTCATTCTCAGATGATCATACTGTCATGAAAAATAAATATCAGTAACTGACTTAGCACTAACTTCATAGTTATATCAATATTTTACAATTATGGTCTGCTTTGCAATAGCCTCAGAAAAGGGCTGCAGGTGACATTTAGATGTCTTATTTGCCTGAAAGGTATGGATTTCAGGCTAAACTAGAAGGGAATCAGCTGCCTGGGTGATATTGCACCTGAAAATCTTTAGCAATAATTAAAGGGAAGCCACTGAAGCACCCTGTCTGTATGAACTGGCTGGACTGCATAAGGACTAGCTAAAGAGGTTTTAAAGCATCTCAAAAATGAAAACTATTGTCATGATAAATATAGAGAATCGATTGCAATTTATTCTTTTCCACAGACTATAACTCATCAAAATACAATCAGAATTTAAAAGAAGAAAATGGATGGGGGTTTTGTCATGTCTGAACAGTTTTTTCCTGTTTATGATGCATCAGTACTAAAAGAGTACAGGTACACTTTGAAAGTAAAATTGAAAATCATACCTGCTTCTACCACTTTGTTATGATTCTGAAACAAAGGGTGATATCTCTTGAATTTACTCCCTCCAGAAAACAATAATCACTTTCACAGAGAGGCAGAGGTAATAGTGCATCACACAAAGGCAACATGAATCCCTTTTGATTAAAATCTTTTAAAATAGCCCTTTTGTTACATAGCTAAATATTTATATAGCATTTTTTGATCGGCAGTTACTTCCATTTAAAATAATATCTAATAGTTATAAGTAAATTTTCTTAAGTCAAAAGATACCAGATATGTACATCTATAGACTAACTCAATGAAGGTCTGACATGGTCATCTACAAATTACTTGGCACTCAGTTTAATAAGATAGATAAAAAGACACTTTTCACTCATACTTATTTCCTACTCAAGGCAAGAAAAAAAGGTTTATTCCCTGTTTCCAAAATTAGAAAGCAAAATATATTTCTGGCAGTTCATGTTTCTAATAGAGTGGTAGCTTTCTGTCAGTAGGTATTCATTGAATATGAATTTTATGCCAACGCATGGCTGAGCCCTGGGAATTTAGTGGCATGCAACACCTAAAAATTAGTCTTTTATTACCCTTAAATTTTCTCTCTGTCAAATATGTATTTAAATTAGAAATGATAGTTTTGCAAGAAAATGTCTTAACTCCTCTGGACAAAAAGGAGACTAAAGGGGTGCAGGGAGATGGAATTATCTCATGAAGAGGCTACGTCATGTAGGACAAGTTCCACCAGGGTCAGAAAACATCTATCAAGTGCTGGAAAGGAGTCAGCTGGGGATAAACCAGATTTTGCCTAGAGAGAATGGTGATCTGGATGGAAGGGTAGAAGAACCGGTAACAAACGTGGAGAAACCAGTATCTTCCTTCAGTATTCTTGGCAACATGATACCCAGAAACAAACATCAAAAGTAATGTAGATCTTCAGTGAGCAGTGTTGGCCAGAGGGCCTTCCAGAACTCCCTTCTACTTTCCATCCCCTCTGTAGGATACTCCTAGGGTTTTACTGCATACACACTGTCTTGTTTACCATATACAGCCTTAGTGTAACTTGCTTCAGATGGTTCCTCAGCACAGGGACTGAAATGAGTACTCTTTTTCCAGCTGTGAGTCAAGGTCTCTTGTTCAGTTTCAGAAAATACACATTGTTAAAAATGATAGGTGACAGACTGCCTGAGTCTTTTTTTCTCTTTCAGGAAAAAGCTGCCCCTGTTACTATAAATACATTGAATAGAGTATAATTTGAGCTTCATCCCTATCAATACTAGCTGAGATCTGTTGTTTAGTGTTATGTAATTGTGTCTGGGTTTAAGAAAAGGAAATAAAACAAAACAAAAATCCTTTGATTAATTTCCATAAATCTCACCTATTTCTGACCAATGCTGTGGCAATATAAATTTTGTTTATTATAGGAATATCACAGTTCACAAAAATATATAGTTACCCATACATCTGATGATATATACCTAGCCAACCCTTGGCACATAAAGGGTATTGACAAAATTTTAGAATTATATTTCTAATTCATTTCATTCAGCAATGACAAATATTTCAGAAACCAATTTTTCAGATATTACTATGGAAACACTTGTTTTAATCACAGACACAGTATATATGCTAATCTCTTTGGTTGAAAAATTGTTCATTTATTTATTGAAGAATATTTATTATGCATCTACAAGATGCTAATCATTATAATATGATCTGGGGAAATGATATGAAAGGATAAAATGTATTCTTAGGGAGCTTAATGAGGAAGAGAGATAATAAGAAGAGTAGAATGAATAAATAATATTTAAAATTTTGAAAACTGGGTTGAAATCAACATTAAAACAACTAGACAGAAAAGAACAAAGAAAACACATGAGATCTAACAGTGGTTTCAGGGGAAGTTACTTTTCAAGTGGATGTCAGTTAACATGAAACTGAAAGGAAAAATGAGGAAGTACTAGGCATGAAGTGAATCTTCCAGGCAACAGTATAAGCATGTTCAAAGACCCTAAAGGGAGAAAGACCATGGTTTGTTTGAAGAATTGAAGACATCTCTGGCTAGCATGCAATATGTAAGAATGAGATTAAACAGAAAGAGTTTCATGTCTGAAGAAAATGTGCTCACACATACAGGCACACACATGTGCACAATCAAGCAGGAAGAGCATTTATGAGGCTGTAACTGCAAAAGATACTGGTCACTCACTCTAAGGTGGTGGTATTGGAGGCAATGAAATTGAGGAAGCTGCTTGCTCACATCTAACAATCTAATGTAATCAACATCAATGCTCTGGGTATTGAGTGTTTGCAACCACATTTCAAGATATGCAAGTCGAGGCAGAAAAAAAAGAGTATGGACTTTACCTAAGGTGATAAAGAGTTCAAAGATATGTTTCAAAGTCAACTCTTGAAGGTGCCCATGTCCTTACACTTTGCAGGACTTCTTAGTGATTCCAAGGGAAAGAAAGCTTTGAAATTCCATTGCCTGTGTGACCTAGCTCCTTGAAAAATAGTCATGAGAATAAGATTAACCCAGAAGGAGCATTGGTTTCAAAGAAAAAAATCAACTCCTGTGAACAAAAACATACTTTACTCAAAAGCCTTCCATGAAACCTTAGGTGAAAAGAAATAAAGATTCATAAGAAAAAGTAAAGACAATTATTCCTTGATAAACACGAACAATTAATGAGTTTGCAACTTGAGTTATTTTTCAGTTTCTGTGGGTCTTTTGCTAATAAATATGAAACAACAAAATGAAATTATGGCATTTTATAACAGTTGTGAAGCAGTAAATACAGGAGATTTAATTTTAACTTTCCTGCCAGTAGGCATTTTTCATTATCTATCTGCATGCACAAGAGGGAAACAGGATTGATTTTAAAACAGATGAAATTGATGGCTTCAACAAAGTGCATGAAATACTATTTTCACTTTATTTGGGGTAGAGTAAGGAGATGGTAAATTAATGGAATGCATAAAACAATATTTGAATAAACAATGTGCAGCTACATATACTTCAAGAAAATCATTACCAGAAGTGTGGCTTTGCAAGTACATTTTTGACAGAAGGACAAAGCATAGATGGAAAAATATAATTGAATGGATTGGGGCTATAAAAATATAAATGTGAGTCATACTTTTATCATTTATCATTTACCAGTTTGATGACTCATAGTTAAGATATGAGAGTTACTCTAAACTCTTGTATCTTAGGAAACTCTAGACAGATATTAATCCATATATTTATGTGTATTTTGTGTATTCTATAATATATATATATTTACAAGCCCAGTACACATTTTATAATTACTAATAATTACATGCTGGGCGCTCCTAATTTGAAAATCCAATATCCAAACTGCTCCAAAATACAAACTTTTTCAGTACCAACATGATGTTGTAACTTGAGAATTTCACACTTGATTTCAGATGAGAGGCCACAGTCAAAACACAGGAAAACTAAGATCAATGTATAAAATTAACTTCAGGCTGTGTGTACATGTGTATAGGACAACTAAATGAATTTAATGGTTAGACTTGGGATTCTAAGATATTTCATTATATATATGCAAATATTTCCAAATTTGAAAAAAATAAAAAATCCAAAACACTTCTGGTCCCAAGCGTTTTGAATAAGGTATACTCAAATTGTATATATTTTAAACAGCTATAAAATCTTTAAAAAAGCAAACATACTTTATTAGTATTGTATTTGATAGGGTTTGCTGTTATTATTCTATGTTTATGAGCTGGTTTGGAGCAACACACTAAAAATGATTTCTAAATGGGTCAATATGATGAAGGACAGTCTATTACCATACTCTTCCTTTGATCCTTTAAGTGTTCTATTTGTCAAGGTTGAAAGAAGGACACAAACTTAATTCTCTTATTCTTCCCTATATGAATTTGTGCATTTTTTTGTCCTATTATGTTTTTATCTTTTTCAATTAACAGAACTACATATAGGGGCACACACTCCCTAAATTTTTCTAAACTCTTTGTATGTAGACTCTGTAAACACTGCCTGAACCTCTGTGTGATTACTGATTCTGTACATTTTACTCTGGTCTCTAATACAGATTTATTATCCACAGAGAAAATGGTATAGAAGATGGTCTAGAAATCTTAGGAGATTATAGACTTATCTATTCATGTTTTATTTTAACCTGTAAATTACTGAATAAGAATTTAGGATGAGAGATAGGTGGGCACATGGGAATGTTTGTTTTACTTGTTCATAGAAGTCATGATGAGGAATGTAATTTTTTCAAAAGTCATACTGCTTCTAGATAGTAAGAGGTTTAGGCTTAGGCTTTGGGCTAAGCACATAAATTGGATGGACTCTGGTACCAGAGGGGCTGACCTATTATTGGAAAGGCAAAGAAGTTAATGGTCACAGTGCTATGACCACCAAACTCTGTGGACACATTACCTTCACACAGAGGTTGAAAACATTTTCCAGACTTTTAAGACAGAAGAGGAGGATTAGAAGAAAGCATTTCTAAAAGTGAGTTTCTGAGAAAATCTTGTGCTGTAGCACGTAATTCTATGGTGTGGTTTGGTGTGTGAGGTGTGTGTATGCATGTGTGTATTTGTGTGTATGTTTTTACCTAATAAGGTTGGGAAGCACTGAAATCAACAAAGTTAAACAGCATTTATTCATGTTTTTTTTCTTTAACTGTAAGTTTCCTTTGAATTTATAAATGCATGTCAATCTCAAACAGTGTTACAGGATATTTGACCCCTGTCACACATAGCAGATTATAAAATTGTTTCGGTTTCTCTCTGAGGATATGTAGGATTAGGGGCCGATGAAAAGTAAATGTAAAATCTTGTTCTGGGACAATAAAAATAGGACACTTTTTCAGCTTAGGAAGTAATGCTTATAATCATGAGGAGGTATCAGAATATATTCTTATCAAGTAATAAATTATAAGGTGCAGAAGTGATAAAGTTGAAAATGGAGTTGAGACCTCTAAGCTACGTGGAAACTGAGGATTTTATCCCAATAATGAAAGTCAATTTCTAAATGATTTATAAAGCAGGATAACAGATGGACTGCTTTGTTTTTACCATTTGTAATTTTAGTAGTATACAAAGCATATGAAATATGCAGGGGCCAGAAAAAAAAAACAAGCAGAATAACTTGGAAAATCCAAACCTTGTATAGACATCATTCAGAAAACCTTATTTTGTATTGCTTTATTTCAATTTAGTCAGTAAAGACAAGGGGAGTGAAGAAAACACAATGCATTTAGTATTTAAAAGAGATACAGAAATGTAGTGTTTAAGAGAAGCATAGAAGCTTATCTCATTCCTTCTGCTGTATTTTCTGCAGGTCACATCTCTAAGTTATGTGCTCTGAATAGCCATCTAACAAGTTTGGGACAAGGGTGTTTCATACAAAAAACAATGACATAGGAAAATACTTTGAATGGATAGAAAAGAAAAATCTTGATAGAAACTGGATTCCCATACAAATTATTCAAAACATTCTGGCAATGGCCTTTAAGTGGATATGAACTGTGATTATATGTGAACTATATTTTACAGTTTTGAAATAATTGGACATAATTAGGTCATTGTGTAGATTTTGATATAAATTTTTAAATAACTACATTCTTTCCTTAATCAATCACAATTGTTGTAACTTAATTTTTCTTTTATGCACATTTTTGTTTTATTTTCAAGGACTCCTATTTTAAGATTTGGTTGTCAGCCTCTTTTGTTTTGCTTCATTTAATTATGGATTCCACAGATAATCTGATAAAAGCCATGGACTATCCCCTCAACTGCATCTCCAAGCAATTTCACTTTCAGGTTGACATATGTAAGTCATGTGAAGCTCATTTATAGGTCATCCATTCCTTCCCAAGCTTAAGACTACTGCTCTAAGAAATTGACATTAGTCTTTTGGGAAAGTTAGTATTGATAATGAGAAATAAACTGGTAATAGTAGAATTGAGAGGAAATAAAAAGATACACTGACCCACACCTTTGACTTCTCCTTTCATTGACCCTTTTATATCACCTTCTAGTGCACATCACTACAGGAGCATTTCAAGAAAAGGAAAACTAAGTTTTACCTGAGAACGTGATAGTGTGCTGAAATGTTACAGGCACAGTCATTATCATTGCTGAGACTTCCTAGAAAATTGACATTTATTCCAGAAGCCTTGAATACCTTAAAAAGGTTGCAATAGATCAAATCATTTTCACCTTGTTCACATTTCAAAATAAGACTTCTAAATGTTCATTTCATTGTGAGTCTTACCAGTCAGAATCAATAGGGAACCTTTATACTACTGATACAATGGATATGAGCCAAAAGGATGGATGAGTCATACGTATATTTTCTCCAGAATGTTCAATCCCAATTTAACTGAAACACATGCAGAGACAGTATCAATGTCAACAAGCTTTAGAGGCAACCTTTGGGGAAGAGGGAAGTAGGAAATGTCAGGCTTATCTGGGATGATATATTATGTATAATGCTTTCAATGCACTACAGTGCTGTTAATTTTCCCATACTTACTTCTTAAGGCAATATGAGGATTAAAAATGATTTGAAAATATACCTGCCATCATTTATTTATTCACCCTTCCATTAATTCACTTAATCAATACTTATTAAATTGTTACCACATACCAGACATTGTTCTAATAGCAGTGAGAAAGGAAAATCTCATAGATTATCATGGCTGGCACCTAAGAACAAATCAATGAATAATATCTACAAGAACACATGGACAATGTTCTAATAGATCCCATGATAATATTATACTTGTTAAAAGATCAAATCATCAGAAATGTATTATTTGCTGACAGCTTGCCCTTACAAAGTTTTTAATATCAAGGACACATTACTATTACTAAAGTTAATGTAATTTAACTTTACATTTAATGTAATTTAACTTAGTTAATGTAAACTAAGTCAAAATAAAATTTAATATCACTTAATGAAAACAAGAGGCTGGGATTTAGTTCAGTTGGTAGAGTGCCACTCTGCAGTCTCTGAGATCCTCAGTTCAATTCCCAGCACTGCAAAAATGGGAGAAGTACGTGGCTATCCACTCCTAAGGCAATCCAGAAACAATCAGCCAATGAAAACCCTATAAGGGTCTCTATGTGTGGGACAGGTCTCAACAGCTCCTAACAACAACAACAATGAAGACAAGATGATTGAGATTCAGAATTAACTGTGAACAGTGATTTTTAAGAATCAGAATTGTGCTATGGTACACAATTCTTTTTTTCATGCCTTAGAAAGGGTATTTGATTTCAAATCTGTTGTCTCAAGAAAAAGAACAGACTGCTCCCACAGAAATTCTAGCATGGCCCAGGGATTCATTTCCTTATCCTGACTTCCCAGATATGATTTTTTTCTTCTTTTCTCTGATAAAGGTATTCATTTTGCTTTCAGTTTCCCTTGAAATTGAAAACGTTGCACAATAAATTATTAAGCATTAGATTTTTCATATGTACTCTAACTTTACAGGTAGAAAGGGAAATATTTAAAGTGAAAGTTGATGCCTGTTCCTAAATATATACAATGTCTCTAGAAATTTTTATAGTAGTCCCATAATCATCTAATTATTTTAAAAGTCAATGGAAGTAATAGTATTTTACAGTAGGAACCCTGTAATTTCCATTTGCCATCTTCTTAAGATGCCTATGTAATATGCCTCTCCGGAGGTACACTTCCTTAAACGAATCTATTCTTTTTCTTCTACTGTTTGAAACTAAAGTTATTCAGATGTTATTACATTATTGAAAATTTCAGTCTTCTTAATATGAGTACCTTAATGGATTTTCATGGCACAAAGTCCTTCAAGTGATCTACCAAGCATCTACTTTTAGATAAAATGCCCAGATAGTGGTTATCTGCATTAAAATAAAATGAAGTGTCAAACAGGGTTTAACCCAAAATTTTTAACTATAGCCAGTGTGTTGTATATTTGGAAGATGATTTAAAGATTCATCATTTCAACCACTTTCTTCCCAATGCATCATGCACTGAGATGAACTTGAGTTTGACAATATGAACTCTCAATGAACAATGATGGGGAGCTGTGGACATCAGTCTTTTCCCTTGGCTCAGAACAGTGGTTGTTGGAATTGCATGTGGACCACAGTCACAAAAAAGGCTATGTAATGTGGAGATTGCTTGGCACTATCCTGAGACTTTATGGTTCAGTAGCTTCGTGGGTAAGGCTCAAGAAATTACGTCTAATAAGTTCATGGCTGAATTAAATAGTGAGAAAGGAACCATTTTCAATCCCAGTGTGGTGGTCAGGCTAAATTTCTGAGATGCGGTATGGCAGGCAGTTATATGCCTTTACTACAGGTAAGCTGAATTATTGCATTTCGCTTTTTGTTGCTGTTGTTTATGGTGGCTTAGCTAATCAAATAACTCTCATGCACATGCACTCAGCAGCATGTAAAAGCCTTTTTCATGCAGATTACTTAAAAATATTATGAATGGTATTACTTTATCCACTAAGTATACTATAGGAATGGCTTTAATTTTGACTGATCTCTTCCCAAGAATCCCAAGAAATCTCTTCTTTTGTCCTTATTCTTCTCATGCACGCAAATGTTTCATGAGTTACTTCTTCAACAGCTGCACCAGTGGGTAGAAGTTCTGTGGAGACAAAATTGGGAAAATGGGGGAAAGGCTGCTATACTTGCTTGCAAGAACCGTTTGTTGTTCTTTTGGCTCACTAACATGAAAATTCAGCACAGCTGTTCCTAAGTGAAATGGTAGGCTCACATCTTTTGGTTAAATATTTGTACATTCATGCTGTCCAGAAGAATTATCTGCAGTTCACATTTCCTCTTCTTGCATTTTTTATTCATGCTTATTTTTATGTCACTATAACCCCAGGGCCTTTCTCTGCACTTAAATGTTAGGACAAATATGATATACATTTAGCTATGGTAATAATTTCACTATCTTCTAATCTGTTTAGATTGGGGTGCCTGTTTGAGTTGCTACACTTATCAAAGTGCCATGTTATCAATGACAATGTCTTTAATAAAAACAATAACAACAATAATGATGAAACTAATGTTTGACTGCATTTTGCCTAGGGACCAAAACTGTGTCAGGAGATTTGCATGAATCTAAAGAACCCTATGAGAAAATATGCACTTTGTATTTTAGGCATGCAAGGAAACGGTTTCAGAAAGAGTTAAGTAATTCCCTTAATGTTACACAGAGTAGAACTGTGACTTCAATCTGGGCAGCTCAATTCTAGAGTCCTTTCCCTTAATGACTCCCTCACTGCCTTAACCATGGTTTATATTTTGTGTTATTTTATGTTATATTGTCACTCAATCTAATTACAACTACTTATAAGACATTATAATAGCCATCAAGATTCTTAACAAAATTCAAACACAAGGTAAAAAGATATCCCATTAAAAATGAGGAAATAGAAGTAAGAGACTTTATTTTTAACTTTAATGCATTGCCAATCATATTTTATGTGCTTGTTACAATGCAAAAAGCCAGAGCAACTAAACATTCTGAAATTGTGGATGCCACATTTGTTTAGGTAATAAATTACAAGGCAATAATGATTTTTTCTCTTTAAACAAATTTGCAAAGTTCAGTGAAACATAAATATTCAAACAGATATAACACTTTTGAGCAGCCTCATGACATCCTCAAAATTTCATAAACCTGAGAGCATTTCACTGTTACTATTTTTATGCTAAATCTGTTATTACCTTGGCTGTCACGCTTTATTGGCATTTTTATAGAAATTATACTGTAGTTATTTGCAATAGAAGTCTAAGGTATACTTTTTACCATTTTAGCTCTTGTCTAATGTTTCACATTGAAGTAACAAATGTCATGGAATCATAAATATGAATTAAGATAATTCTCTGACATCCCAAGAAACAATTTAGCTTTAAGTTAATGTAGCTTTGCAAATGAAAGTAAATTCAACAGGCACCAGTTCTAAGTATTCATATCTATCCAAACAGTTCTCTGTGCAGTGGTAATTCTTCTAATCCCTATAATTTATTCATCTAAGGATACACTCCAATGTGTTGTTTGCATATGTTATCCATGAACTTTAAAAACAATATTTATTATTGGGAGGGGGCAGATGCAACTCATCAGTAAGGTTTGGTGCAGTGATGTTTATGCCGAGGGACACTTCTATTTGGTAAATTCTCATAACCTGATGAGTTAATGAAAAAAGAGCTCTGAGGATTCAAGATTTACATCCTTTACCTCCAAGACCCTCCCAAGAGCCCGTAAATACTTAGTTTGGAAAGAAACCTGTAATTGTCCAGTGGAATTTTCAAATAATCTTATCTTTGCTATTCCAAGCCACAGACACCAAATGGACTGTAAGGTAATGCTCTTAATTTTCATCAACTTATCAAAACTGAGGTTTTAAAGTGATGAATTTTTCTCCTTATTCTTGTCACAAACCTTCTATGACAATTTAGAAAGCTGAAAAAGAGTCATTGGGCCAAAGTGTCAGACCACAAAAGAGATACTACGAAGCTTTTAAAGAGAGTAGGAGCCCTCTGATCCAATCAGAAATGCTGATGTCAATTTTATGTTACAGGTCATTCAAACAGTAAGCGCCATGGACAAAGATGATCCCCAAAATGGACATTATTTCTTATACAGTCTTCTTCCAGAAATGGTCAACAATCCAAATTTCACCATCAAGAAAAATGAAGGTAAATATAGTAGCTTTGTGAAACAGGGAAGAATATAATTTGGAAAATAGAATGGAGTTTCATAACATAACCAAAACTATGATTAAAATAAGTTTTGCTCCTCCATTAGTAGTTGAAATCCAGTTTATCAGCTTAGTGGCATGGTAATTACATCACTCCCCCCTTCCAATATTGCAATAATAGATAAGAAAATTGTTAATGTGAAAATTAATTTTATCACAGGGAATACCTTAATCACCTTACTTTAAAAAATGAAGAGTACAATTTAACCCCCGTGAAAGCACCCAGGAACTTTAGATACTGAGATTTCTGTCAGAGGAGGAACTGGCTTGCACTTTGCAGATGTTAAGTTTTAATTGAATGTTTACTGAGTCTTTAGGGAAAGACTATTCTAATTTTGCTTGGTTTGTGGGCACATATTAGAGGTATTTGTTTTAAGCCTGCACTGACTTTAATAATAGTAATTAGATCAGAAAATCCTTCTTGAAGGACACTTCTTATCAGTACTATTTTGGAGCTAACACAAACTGATTTTATTGCTAAGTCTTTCATTCACAGAGAAACCAGTTTGGATTACCATTTCCTTTAACAATGGTTAATATGTGAAGGCCATAGCTCATTTTTTTAAAGTCCATCTCATGCATACACTAACGTTCCTTAGGATGCTATATATTTAATAAGGATTTTTAAATGCTATTTTGGTTCTAATGTACTTGTCTTAGTTTTAGGTGTTCTAAAATGATTAGCAAAACAAATATTTTCTTGTTCTGTTTTCTGGCTTTACTATAGTCATCTGTTTAATTTCTGAATGGTCTATATACAAGCTATACTAAATTAGGAGAGCTGAATCTGGTTTGTGATAACTGCTTGGATTATTTTCTACTTCTGTTGAAGGGAGGTAGTGAATTTTGAGAAAACTTCCTTTCTGAAATGAAATAACAGTTTATGGCTTGAATTTAATGTATTATGGCCTTGCCTTTTACTGTAATGCTACTTAGTTCTGTGGGACTTCTTTGACAAACGTAGATGCATCATAGTAAAGGAAATGAGAAAGTCGTTATATACCTATTACTCACTTAGCTGACTTCCACTATTACAAACATTAAAGTGACAAAATCCTGTCCTTCCTCCTCAAAAATCGAGTACTCAATCATTTGTTAGTCATCTCTAATTAGGAACTCTAATTCAAGTGCATTGTTTCTGTTCCTCTGTAAATACTGCCAAGATTTATCTTTTGTGGAACTCCTATGAATATATCTAAGGAAAAAGCCCCTGCAGAAACCTCAGACTGAGCTAAAAGTCTGTGCATAAGTGTGGTCCATGCTTATTTTGACTGTGAGCTGCTCACTATCTGAAGTTATTTTTTATATAAAAAAGTCTTACTTTTAAAATTTCTCAGCTGGCTGCAGTAGAGCACGTCTGTAATCAAGTCACTAGGGAGGCAGGGACAAGAGGATTGGGAGTTTGAGGCGAGAGGCAGCCTGCATAACTTAGTAAGACCCTGTCTCAAGACAAAAAATGAAAAGGGGCTGGCTGCAACTCAGTAGCAGAGCACTTGCAAACTATATGTAAGGCCCTAGGCTCAAGCCTGAAGTACAGCAAAATTAATTATTAATTTTTGAAAAATCACCATGATAAAATGTTTTCCTATTCTGAATTTTCAAAGCATCTTGGTATTTCCTGTCCACCTCATAATTTAAATATATGGGTGCTAGAGATGTAACCTTGGAAGGCATTATAAACAAGTGTTGATGAGCAAGAAGGTATTACTGAAATTCAGGGGAGATGTAATTTTTTCCACTATTTAAAATTATCTAATACTTTTAAATGGAAGAAGGATGTGGCAGTCCACTCCAGAAATAATCAGCCATTAAAAATCATATGAGGGTTGCTATGAGTCGGACATGACTCCAAGGCACTTAACAACAATAACAATAAATACTTTTATAGAGAAGACCTTCATATGTTTTATCAAATTTTTGGAATAGGAGAAAGAAAAATGTTGTAAGCATAGCATAGTTCCTTCTGCCACATCACAATTCAATAAAAACATGCATGCACATTTTATTTAGAAAGTAGAAAATAGAAATTATAATTTTGACTTATCTAATACTTTTTTCTTTTTCTTTTTGTTTTGTAAAATTAAAAAAAAAGAATGTCAGGTATTGCGAATTGATTTGAGATTTAAAACGCACTCTATGTGTCATGATTATTTATATTAAATTATGTATCCATTTGCTTTTCAAAGAGTGACCACATAATTTATTATTCCAAATGGGACATTTCTTTTACGTGAAAGGAGTTGTTTATATTTATGATTGGAAAACACCATAAACCAGGACTGTCTTGTAGAATATAGGACATATGTTCACTATGATTTTGGATTTAGTATCCACATATTCAATATCTTCTCATAGAATAAATCATAAACTCACGTTGGAGGAGATATGTGAAGTTTCACACCATTTCCTTTTACTTAGATCAGAAATTCATGAGTTTTGTTCCATAGACCACTACTTCTTTGCTGTCTGGATAGTTACTACCAGCAAAATTGAAGATTTCTTAATATGTATAAACAATTAGAGTAATGAAAAGAGTTTGTTGAATTTAAAAATACTAGTGTAAGTAGATAGAGAGATAGATGTATAAACAGATATCTTGTGGGCCTGTTGTGAGTGAATTGTTAATGATGGAAAAGAGAAAAGTAACTAAAAAAATAAAATACTAGATATTATTTACTTTAAAACTGGGGTATATTTTATGTAGGAAACACAAAGAGATAAAACTAAATGGTATAATCTTATTTGAAAACATTTTCTTCTTATGATGGTCTTTAAAATGGTTAGGAGCTGATGTTTCTCCACTGAGATCATCATGAGTTACAAGCTCCAGTCAAGCAGCAGAACAATGTTACCATTTTGTGATGGCCAATGTATTGTAAAATCCATAATTTATGTCTGCATCATTGTACCTCTTAATTTGATCTTTAGGGAGATAGTTTCAGTATTTAGCATTTTCTAAGGAACCTAAAACCATGTATATCAATTCAGAATGATTGTGGTCTTTCCTCATATATTGTTGTTAGGTGCCATCGAGTCGGGTCCAACTCTTAAGGACCCTCATAGGGTTTTCAATGGCTGATTGTTTCAAGATTGTTTCAGGGAAGTGAATGCCACATCCTTCTCCAGTTTTTGTGGTGCTAGGGATTGAATCTGAGTCCACAGACAGTACAGCACAGCACTCTACCAACTGAGCTAGATCCCAGCCCATCTTCATACATAGATTGGTCCTAATGCAATTTTCAGCCCACCAATTCATAATCAAAGACCAAATGAGATGGAAAGGAGCTGTCTCTTGTATCCTACACAGTTGAGAGATTTCACAAATAATTCTCCTTCTAAACATATGAGAATCATATTTCTGCCATAATAATAAGACAATCTGTCACAGAGAGAAAGGTAAAACGAAAGATCAAAAATATGAGGAGCCATTTATACTACATGTAGACACCAAAAAAATCATAGCATCTTGCATTCTTTAATTACATAGCCCAGATATTGGTTTGTTCATCTTCCGGTTGAGTGAATTCATAAACAAAGAGCTTTGCCAACCACATTTCTGTATCACCTCCATTCTAACTGTGGAAATGGAGAACACCCAACAATTCAATATAAGAAGACAGGTAAGATAAATGGACCTTTTACAGATACTGAAATATCTTGCTTGCAGGAAATTTGAGGGCTGCAGAAACCTTCTCTTCTCCAGCCTGTACCTCACAGGTAAAATTTTTAATGTGGACTGTTAGAGCACAGTCTGATAAAATAGGAATCTTTATGGTTTATACTGAAATGTTTGAATGACTTGCATAGAGAAACGAGGGAAAACAAAACTTTGCTTTCTAAGGAGGAAAGAAACACAGTGAACTTGAGCTTCCTTAAGAAGCTTAAGAAAAGACAGAAAAGGAGCAATAATATCTAATGACACTACTACAGTTTCTTCTTGGTATTCCCTATTTAACTGAAATCTTATTGATAAGAAGCTCACTCTTGGGCTAGGGATGTATCGCAATTGCAGAATATTTGCCTAGCATGTCTGAGGCCCTGGATTCAATCTACAATACTGCAAAAATTCAATAGAAAAATAAGAAGCCAAAAGTATAATTTTGTAATTTATTCGAATAACATAGATGTTGATTATAATTTTAGAATAAATATAACGTGTGCTATTTCAATATCCAGAACATAGTTCCTTGATCAGAATATAACTCATGCTTTATCTTGAAAATTTCCATATGTACTGAATGGCCTAGTTCAAGGCTGTGTATTTTATCTCGTTTTTTTCCCATAGAAGTTTCCCTTGTAAGACTACTCTTATTATAGACAAATAATTATAAACCTCAGTTTCCTCACCTATAATACTTAACTGCCTCTTAGCTGTGCTGGGATTGATTTGTATAAACTAGAACTGATATATTCCTTAGCATATGATAAAATACTCATCAATAAATGGGGCAAGATTCTTTTTATACGAATTTGGTAATTCTTAACCTCTTATATTATTTCCTATCTTCTCTGGCATATCATTTTAAACCACTTGCAGTTTTTACTTTACAAATATTTAAATGTTGAGTGGTAATTTTGAAAATATTCTCATCACTCTTTGGGGAGACATTGACCCTTACTAGAATATGTTGTAAGAAATCTGCTTATGCAATACTGTAATATATGATAGTCCAAAGGATATAGTAATAGAAACACAAAGATAGAAGACGGAAAAGGAAAAGGCCATGGAAGAAGGGAGACAATGAAACTATTTATCATCCACAGAAACAGCTGTGGGTTTCTTACATCTGGTTGTGAATGTGAAGACTTTTTTTCGATATCTCTTTTGCCCAAAGGAAGCTCAGCTTCTCTATACATGGCTAACCCAGATTCCTACTTATTAGAGTCATTTTTCAATTGTAATATACCAAGTTGTGGGAATCACAACTCTATGGATCCATTTGGCATAGACTTCAAAATTATAGACTTTATACTTTTGAAATCTGTCAGCTTATCTCAGACTCCTCTTATCAGAAAACTAAATTGCTGCCTGAAAATGGAAAGAACATTTTCTGATCTGAAGCCAGCTGACTTTCTATTCTTCTGCTTTCCCACTGTATCCTCATGAACCCTTCCCTTATATTCAGGATGGAGGTGTCAAAGCAGGCAGATTGCTCTCTCCTTCTTGATCAGCCATTTTTGCTGATCTACACTTGTTGGGCAAGCCATTTGAGCTCTTTCTAGCGACCTTAGGCCTCCATCATTCCAGGCTCCCTTAAAGCAAAGAAAGCCGTTTCCCAAAAGACATCCTTTCCCTCAGGGGCAAGAAGAGTGTCATCTCTCTGCTACAGAAGATACATAGTTATTGGGTTTCCCAGGCAATCATAGCTTCTATGTGTTTGTATGAATATGCTAATGACATCTGTGTTTCCATATGATGATACTCTTCACCTTGTTTAAATAGTGAACTTTCCCACAGCATAACATACACCATCAAAACCTGACTTCTCATACCTTCCATTTGATTTTTAGCCCGTGCCCAAATGTTGAATCATAAAAGGTATCGGTTAATTTGCATCAAACAGAAATCACAGTCAACGCCAAATAGGTAAAATACCATTGTGCGTATATGGTCCAAAAGGCTTTATCTTTAATAATTTGTAATTTATTGTTTATGCTTCAAGCAAAGTACCATGGATAAAAACCCATTTATGTTTCATTTCGTTACATAAACTGTAATTAAGGACAATGGACAAGCTAAGAAAAATAGGTAACAGATCTGGACTTCTTTTTTTATTTATAAGTGTTGGTGGAGTATAAAATAATGAGACTTTTGCTGTATACATTATGCAACTATTATATCACTTTTGCATATACTTTGGTCAATTTACATATTTTACTGAACCATATTTCCCATGTATCCATTTAGTTGTATCATATATTTTGAGGTTTTCCTCTTCTAAGTTCCATATGTCTATATAGTTTGGTTTTGAAAGCAAGTATATTTTCCTTGTTTTCATTGTTTAACTTCTTATTAGTTTGTAATTTCCATATTTTCTTTTCCTTTTCTTTTGTAAGATCGTAGTGCAAGGGTACATTCAAAAATGAAGAATTTCCTTTGCAAATATTGAAAATCCTAAAATTATTACTCTGGTCAGACATAACAGTGTCTCTGGTATCTGTTTTTCAGTATGTGTTATGAGAGGCAATTTAGTTCTGAGATTACTGACTACTGGGATATAATTTAGCTACATAACATAGTTTTATATGTGTGGTTGTCAAAATGCTATTCAAAGTTATGAATTGAATCAGAGCTTCTCTGTCACTTTACTAGAAATCATTTCTGGTTCTCACAGAACATTCTATTTCTGAAAATTTTTGAAAGAGAAAAACCAAGAAAATAAACTATTACTTGTATAGTTTTCTAAAAGTTATCTTGGTTATCTCAAAGATTTCTTAAAACATAGAAATTTTCCTTTAAGAATCTTGCTTTCTGAGAATTTTGTTCAAACTCTTCTAAAGAAAATTAAGGGGTCAGCTGAACTTCAGGAGGAGTATACAGATTTACTTAGAGAAATGTTTTTCATTTAGCCAGCCTTGTTGGTACCACTTTTCTGTTTGTGTCAGTAAAGAATAACATTATCGACTGATTTACCATCTATTTCCAAGAAGAAAAGTAGTTCTTGGGATTTTGTGGGTGTCAAACAGATATGATTGTCTTTTGGAATGCACGATCCAAGATTAAAATTGAATGTGGAAACAAAATGAGCTGTCAGTTTATGCTAATTCTCTTTTTCTAAAAAAGTACTAACTGTAGTTGACAATCATTTCATCTCCTTTCAGTGGAGAAGATTGCATTTTGAATTCATCTGAGCACTTTATAGACACAACATTAGGCAAACGTGACATTCTGTCAGTAGATGTGACCTGAATAACACACATGAACTGCTGAGAATCTCTGTTTATTAAAGAAGTGAGTAGAAAATGCAGAGAAATAATGTGGCAATAATAAAGTGGGCACATAAGTAAACATTAAAATTTTGATTTGGGATGAATTAGAATGAAGGATAAAAGAAAGACTATGGATTACAGTAAGCAAAAGCCTCCAAGTAAGGAATTTAGGTTTGAGTTGTAGCTCTTCTGATTACGATATGTAGGAACTTTCAATAAAAAAGAAAGTGTGAATAACCTTGAACTTTTATCTATAAGATGCAAATAATATTCTCTTTCATGGTGTCTTGAATAATACCTTATTAATATAAGTAAAATAAAAATAAAAATGCCATCTGTTAAGTTCATTGATACATTGGAGATTATAGCTATTAGTTTGCTTTCTCTCTTCACCTCTTCCTTCTGCAATATTTTGAACTTCCTGGATCTCTTTCATCCACCAAATGAAAAAATCTGAATGTTAGTAAGGAAGTTGAAATGAAATATTTGGGAGATAACTAACAATATGTTGTTCTATTGCCTCTTACCTAGTAGGCCAATGATTGAACACAACTGAAAAAGCTGTTCTTGAGTAAAGCAGAGAAAAAAAGAAATGATAAAGAGGATTATTTTATAACTTAAGTAGTTATTTTAATATAACTCTTGTTACAGTAACATAATCTAAATTAAAAATGAAGAGTGCCTAAAATTGTAGATTTACAAAGGGCTGGAGAAAGTATGTATTTCCATCTTGGCAAGTGTAATATTTGAGAATTGATAGAATGATAAATTTTTTGAGCTACGAGAACCTAATTAAGTAGCCATCTTGTGAAGATATTGGATGCTAAGTATAAAACTTTAAGAGTCAAAAAAAGACAATGAGTGTGGGTATCTATTTATTTTCCATCATTCTCACCCATTTTGTAAACCCCTCATACATCCTTTGGCTTGAGCATGCCAAATAACTTACACTTCTAAAATCCCGTCCTCCTAGCCTTCTTATGGAATGCATACTCTCTGCTCTGTCACTTGTCTTTCTAGCTAATCCTCAATCATTTATAAAAACTCAAGTAAAATACCCCTCAGCCATCAGGAGAGTAAGTGGATCCTTAGCAGTTGCTGTGAATTTTATTCGCTTTGCTTTTCTTTGCATTACAACATGGTTCCTGCTAAGGCAGATATGAATCAAGGAATGTCTCCTCCACTGTCCTCCGAGGTTATTAATAATAGATCGTATATTTATTTACTCATTCATTCATTTATTACCTACTTATTTTGTGTCTACCATGTGCCAGACACTACCTTGGGAATTGGACTAAAGCAGTGAATAATACATACCCTGCCTTTTCCCTCCTACATGATGTATTTTTATTCTTCTTGGTATGTTATTCGATCTTTGTATATGAATTTGAATTCTCAGAGAGGAAACTATAATTTAACATGAATTTTTGTCATATAGTAGAGAAACTCATAGGCTGGTCTGCAAATTACTATGATTTAGGGTGGAATGATCACACATTCCACCTTTATACTGCCAAACAAGTTCCCTCTTAGATCTTACCCAATTTATGAGCCTGGCCCTACGTAAAGAAGAGTTAGGTTCATTGATTCCATCACTCCCATCTTTAGGAAATATTTGGCCAGTCAGAGTGGTAGCATAGATCTGTAATCATGGACAGATAATTCTCCCTCCGAGTCTCATATTAGCCTTCCCATTATGACTGAGCTCAGATGAGGTGTGTTGAACCACATTATTCAATGTGCTTCGAGCTGCAGGGTTAAAGCATATAGGTGAGTCTCTTCAAAATGAACAGTGATCCATAGATGTCACTGTAATTTGTGTTACAGCAAAGCCAAAGTGCTAGGACTGATAATTCTATTTGCAGGCTTATTAGAATCTGTTAGATTTTTGATCCAAGGCACATTATATATGGTTCATACCTTTTCCAGCTCCTATGCATGCTTGATTCAGATACCTGTCAATTAATGAAGGTTTTAGCTCATTTTTGGTGTATAATATTTACTGAGGCCATCTGGCTACTAGTGGATGATATTAGGCTGATTTCCTTGAATGAAATTTTGTTCACATTCTATCGGTTGCCTATTCTATCTGTTCCTTAAGATTTTACCAAAATGAATATGTTGATGCCCTTTGTAGAGGAAGATAATGATTGTTGTCCTCGGAGTTTCCTGGGTTATTCATTGCTTTTGCTTTCATTCTTGTAGATTGCCTAGTATAATTCCCTCCCTTTACTGCTTGAATATATTATCCTTGGTGTTTTGAGGCTGTCACAGAGTGTTCTCAAAAAAAATAAATAACTAAAGGATATTCTACCTGGTATATTGAGCATAACTATCCTTTTCTGAACTTCATTCTTCTCTGTGGCCAGTCCATAGTAATTACTTCTAGATCACACTGTTATTTACTTCTTCTCTTTCTGGTACTTCACTTCCTTTCCTCACAAATGAATGGATTACTGCTATAGAGCTTAGGGGGCTGGGATTTAGCTCAGTTGGTAGAGCACTGTGCTGCAGTCTCTGAGGTCCGGAGTTCAATTCCCAGCACCGCAAAAATGGGAGAAGGACCTGGCAACCCACTCCCAAGGCAATCCCGAAACAATCAGCCATTGAAAACCCTATGAGGGTCGCTATGAGTCAGATACCGACTTGACAGCACCTAACAACAACAACAATAGAGCTTAGGGATCATCTAATCACACAAAACAAATGTGCAAATGTGCCTAAAAGAAGAAATATTACAAACTATAGGATAAGGCAAATCTTGGGACCATCACTTAATGGAGTTTGGAAAAATATTTAAGCTTTTTATAATGGACTATAAATGTTTGAAAATGTTTGAAGAAAACTCCTGTGATGAACAAATGAAAGACTATAGTATAAATGCCAACAGCAGTCCTGAAATTACTGCGGTAGTTGTTATACTTTATCTTCTTTATCAGCCTTCAAAAGAAGTAATGCATATGGATACAATCTTTACACTGGAAGTTACTCTATAAAATCTCCATATTAAAATATTGAATGGAATTATTAAAGGCTATACTTTCATAACATTATAGCTTCTTTTTTAAGTATGTTTGGACAGAATTCTGAACATATTAAATAATTAAATTATTCTCATATATAAAAAAATAAATAAACATATGACATATGATTGCGGTATTCCAGAAATTGGTAGTGGTATGTATTTTCTAAAGCTGGAGATGAGGGTATATAAGAATCCTTTGAAAATACTTAATGATTTGATTTGGTTTTGATTTATCCAGAAAATCTTTCAGAAAGAGAGCTTCATTTCTTCAGAAATGAGAATATGGCTGTGTGTAATACACATTTAAGGAAGAATTGTCAAATGTGTAGTTTACCTAAAAGAAAAATAGAAAGAATGTAAATAATGTTTAAACTAGACAATCACCATGAAATACTTTGTGGACAATCATAAATCTATTATCATAAAACTTTGCTTGGTACCAAAAATGTGGCAAGGTTGTTCTTATTATTCTGAGTGGATCTATATCTACTCTTGAGGATTTTAGCAAGATAACAAATACTTTCCACATATTTAAAAGGCTTTTACATACATATACAGTTTAATACTGAGATTGAGAGTTATTTTGATGTAAACTTTATATTATATATGTAATATATATACAAATACATAGTTTTGTCATTGCATAGTGTCAAATCCTAAAAGCGTAAAAATAAATGACTTTGACATGTTCTGAAACATGTGAGTTGACATGAATCTTGACTTTGTAATAAATATTGGGTACTGCAATCCATTCATCAAGCAATACCAAAATAACCAGACATTGAATACCCTGTGAGGATTGCTATGAGTTGGACCCAACTTGAAGGCACCTAACAATAACAAAGTTTAACAAAGAAAAATTTAGAATGGTTAAACACAACTATCTAAATTTCATTATCTTTTTTGTTCCAAATTTTAAAAATATCTTAAAATACATACAAGTTATTCTATAAAGGCCATGCTATAATTGGGTAGAATAGAATGAGAAGAAAAATTATCCCCCTCTATTAACTCCATTATAACTTCTCTGTCTTCTTAACTATGTATTCCAAAATGAATATTTACTTTCTCCAGAGCATTATTTCAAAAAATAACCTAGTTAAAATTACATATCCCAAATTTAATTGCTTCTAACATACTGTTAAAATGTAAAATATGATTATAAAGATTGGGAAGCAGTTTCAGATGTCTGTGTATGATTTTATTTGGGAATCCTGTGATTATTTTTAAATAAATATATTCTCTCTTACTCTGAATGGGTGGTATATCAAATAGCAAGAAAAAGAAGACAGCTAAAATTATGGAATATTTATTCAGATAATTTATATTATCTATAGATCCATCTCTACAGAAGAGGAAGTTAAGCTCAAATACGTTAAATGACTTGCTAAAATGTACCAACTAAGCTGCTAAAGCTGCATTCTCACCAATAGCACACACTGTCTTTTAAAACCTTACAGTTTATTCCTAGAACATTTGCTCAGTAAAACTGTTTATATTTTATTTTCTGGTTTCCACAAGCTTTGCTTCTGTTTTGTAAACTATAGAAGATTACAAACCATCAGCTAAGCATTGGAGAAGGCTGTCTCTGTATCAGGGTTAAACTGGGTAACTTCCAAAAAGATGAGAAAAACAATCAAAATAATCTTAAAAATTGCAAGTATGTAGTCTTACAACAGAAGCAATTATTTACTCATGACTTAGTGAGCATCTACTGTATGTGTAGTCATTTTAGACCTTATGTGTCTAACCCTTGCACTGGTCTTTGTAAATCATTACAATGATAACAAGTCATTAGGAAACGAAGTATTACTTAGTTTTCCATATTTAGGGAGACTATACTGACCCCTGCATTGGGCTAACAGGTACAATTCAACCTTACACAACTTTCCACTCTAAGTTTAATGAAGATAATTCATTAATGTTTTAACATTTGAAAAGTGTCTAAAATACATTCAATGGAGAGAAAATTTACTAAGAAATATTTACTATTTGCTGAAAGTGGGGCTTTTGTGGCACTATGATTTCACATAAACAGTGTTTATATGATTTTTTAGTAATAAATCCTGAAATGTAAGTGATTTAATGTTAGAGACACAGCAATATAAGATCCTTGAACTAAACCAATATTCTCTTTCCTCAGATATCTGTAGGGATTTTTTGTTTCCATATAGAACAAACTAGAGACTTCAGCTAGGGCATAAGATCTTTCCATCAATGTAGGATAGTGAAACATTTATGATGGAGAAGAGTCAATTGTAACAGTCTGAAACCATATTAGGGCAGCACATTATCTTTGCCTTTACTTGATTGAAAGTCTAGTCTAATCTTAACCTTAAAAACTTTAAAGTCATCAAGTAAAAGATACTTTTAATGAGATATGCCATTAATTTCTATCTGCCTAAGAAAGCAAAGCAGTGTTCCACTAAAAAGCTAACAATTAAATACAATATTTCATTAGCTATAAGACCCATTCTGATATGAAAGGATATTAAAATATGAAGAAATAATATACACCCCCCCACACACATGTATTTTAGAATCTTCAATATATCAATGAATAAACCTGAAGAGAACACATTTGCTTATGAACAGAACTGGAAGAAAGGAACAAGAAACTTAAGTACAAAAATAATACTAGGAAAGAAAATGATGAAATGTTGTTCAACATTCCAAGAATTTAAAGTGTAGACAAGCTGTATGAGCTGCAAAGAAGTGCATTTCCAAATGCATCACTCACTTGCTTAATTTCTTAATATAGTATCATTGAAAATAACTGAACCACTGTTAATAAGAAATTACTTGTTCCTTTCTCTCAAAAGTACAATTTCTAATGTTGGAATTGAAAAACAAAAGTCTAAAACCCAAATCTTAGCAATACAAATTTCTCTTTGGCATACATTATTGGAGTATGTGTTGAGTCTTGTTTTTGAGTGTAGAACACAGAGTTTGTTTAAGCATCTGAGAATTTTGCTAATCAGGGCTCTTCCTTTTCAGAAGAGTGATGGCTATGAGTAAGTGGTAGAGAATGGGGGGAAAGTAGCAAGTATTTTTAGTTTCATAATCCAGGTGGACCTAAAGGTAAAGTTGGTAGGACCTTGTAAGAAGGAAAAGGAAGGTGGCTTTAGGTAAGAATGGGGTTTAAGGCATTAAAAGAAACTATGTAAATAATCCCTATTCTGAAGTTTATCTCAGATATCAACATGTTCACCCCAAGAGCTAAGAAAGTTCAAATTTGTGAAGATAAAATGTCATCAGTAATATCCAAAAACTAAAACAAACTTGTGCTTACTGTAACATACATGTTCCCATCTGTGACTTTTCAGAGAATCACTAAGGTGCTTTGTCATATGGGCTGTATGTGGCCTTCCTTAGAAGGGCAAAAATAAAAGAGAAAAAGTAAGATATCAGGAAAGTTGTCAAGGAAGATATCAGAATCTCTAGTGAGATATCCACTGTAACTCCGTGAACCAATGCTGAAACCTAGTCATAGTGATTAAGCAGAGAGAGTTTGCCACTGATTGATTCCAGAGTCTTTGTGAGCTCCATGTCCTTAGGTCCATTAGATGCTGGTCTTACAGAAGCAAGACTATTGACAATGCTTTGGACATGAGCCTGTTGATATATGGAATACATTAGTTTGTTCTCTGAGAAGGTCAAGAGTTTAAAGGGGAAAAAATGTTACTATGCAGAGAAAAATTGGAAGAACTAGAAAAGGCATAAGCTGTCAGAGCTGTGTTCCTATTATAATCAATGATCCCACACAATTCTTTTCTTTTTCAGTGTTCTAAGACATAAAAAAAATTATCAGCGGAAACAGTGATGAAAATGAGCAATGACAAAAGCAGTCACATAAGGCAAGGCAGCCATTTCCCACAGATTTGATCCTTTCTCTGGGCTCCTGAACTTGGTAGCTAATCCTTGATAAACTATCACATCTCCCAGCCTTAGTTTTGTCTTAAAATGGATACATTGGCAACATAAATTACAGCATTGCAGAGAGTAAAATCAAACAAACCAATAATTCTTCATGAGCTCCATGAATGGTCATTGTGCTTAAAGAAGTTATGAGACTGTTACATGAGTGAATGCATTTAATGTAACCTCACTCAGATGAGCTTTACCTTAGAGAAAACTAGATGGAGAGAGTAAGGGCACATACTAAAACTTATTGCTTGCCAGTGGTAGAAACCCCACTCAAATTATGAGAACCATAAAGAGAAATGGGCCCAAATAGCCAAAATGTCCAGAGTTTAAATGGCTTACCTAATGATCGCATCCAGGATGCTCCAAGAATGATGCAAGATGACATCTTTTCCTACTCCTCTACTTTCTGTCTTTGTGTGGGCTTATCTACTTTCTACACACTCTCTTCACAGTCTGAAAGATAGGACCAGAATGGGAAGACCTGCATGGACCTCACAGCTTGGTGTTTTCCATAAGAGATCTCAATATCAGGAGTCCTGTCATTTCTTGGAAAAAAGTCCATGTTTGGCCTAGGAGGTGGAAAAATGACCTAACTGAGCCATTCTCTATATTTGTTGTAGTTGGTAGGTGCTATTGAGTCGGTATCGGTCTCATATTGACCCTGTATACAACAGGTGAAACACTACCGTCAGTGCTTCTCTGCTGTTCATAGGGTTTTCAATGGCAGATTGATTTTTGGGAGGGGATTGCCAGGTCCTTCTCCCAAAAGTTTGCACTGTTTAGCCCAAATCAGGAGTCATGACTTAGGCCATGAATTACCCCTGAATTCCTGCACTGGACCCCAGCAACCATATGTGAGTGAAATAATATGATTGTTGTTGTTGTTGTTAGGTGCCGTTGAGTCGGTATTTGACTCATAGCGACCCTCATAGGGTTTTCAATGGCTGACTGCTTCGGGATTGCCTTGGGAGTGGATTGCCAGGTCCTTCTTCCATTTTTGCAGTGCTGGGAATTGGACTTGGAACCTCAGAGACTGCAGTGCAGCACTCTACCAACTGAGCTAAATCCCAGCCCCTCTCTATATTTAGAGAGGTGAAATGTTCTTAGCAGTGCTGTGTACAATTGTGTGAGTTGTTCCTTAGCACAAGGGCTGTGATTTTAGGAAGAGTGCACTGTGAAAAACTGGTCCATGCTTCCCTTGAAAAGCTGTGATCCCAGTGAGGTCTCTCTTGTCTTATTTTCAGAGAGACATCATCTCCTTGTCAAGCCCTTGAGCCCATGAGGCTGTAGATTCTCAAAGATGAATCTCTGTTTCAATACACATGAAAGCTTCCTTTAGGCTAACAGCAGCCCTGAGACCCTCCATGGCTCAGACTGGCAAGTTCTTCTTGTCCACTGGAGCCCCTTGATTGATAGGTCCATTGCAATCAGAAGAAATAGAAGAAGGTCAATTTTAAAAGGAAGTCAGGTTGGCTAAATAAAGAATAAGGTAAGAGTCACAGATAAGCCAGGAGCATCAATGCTGCCAATGACCTCAGCAGAGGAATTCTTTCACTTCCCTCGGGAAGCTTCTCAGTAAAGAATGACTCTCCTTTTCAGAAAGTTATGAATTGCAGTTGTCTATTATGTGACTTACATTGCATTACATTGCAATATGTCATTGTGAGATGTGATATAATATAATGTAAGTGACAGGCAGCTAAAATTTTACCGCAAGAAAACTTTTTTTATACATCCAGGATCTGCTATCAAATTTGATAGCAGCTATCAATCCATTTTTTTCCTGAAGATAGATCAAAAATTTGATGTTCATGAAAAGCAGGTCATTTTGAAACATCCCCAAACACTCCAGTGCCCATGCAACTCAGGTATAATAAATCAGTTGTAAAAACACTCTTAAAGCTGCATCAGTCTTTACTCAAATTCTATTTTTGATTTCTAAGACTAGGGCAATATTGCTTTAGATTGTGAGATTTTCTTCTGTACATTCCTAGGAAATGATGCTCAAATACTCTATTTTTGTGCCTAAATCAGAACAGAGTTTCTTACATAGGACGGATTGTAAAATCCTGGACATTAATAATATCTGAAGATGTTGCTGTGGAGGAGAGGTGGATATTTACTAGCATTGCACCCACTAGATCCCAGTAACACTAATAATGACCCTGTGATGCCAGAGGCTATTGATTAAATCACTTGGTGCAAATATTATCATGACCTTGTCCAAAAGTGGCCCAAGTCAAACTTTGATGAATCTAACATGGATTTTTTTTTTCAATTTACCCAACCCCCAGGACAGTCCATGGCAACATATTATTTACAATTTCAGCTAAATATTTGTACTTAATGGCACTGAACATAATATCTGTGCATCGAAACTGCTTAAAAAGAGAAGAAATCAAGGGAGCTGGGATCCAACTCTATCTCCATCACAACATCTATCTTTGAGGACTTTGGGGAATTGTTTTACCTTCTCTGGTTCCAGTGGTCCCAACTATACTATAGGAATTTTCACAAATATAGATATATTCTAATTTTTCAGATATATTTTATTAGTGTATATAAAGTGTACAAAGTAAAGTTTATTTTCACCTATTTAATTATCTTTTTATTAAGCTATAATTTTAAATGGCCTCTAGTTATATAACCACACACACACACACACACACACACACACACACACACACCCCAACTTGAAGCTTCTAGGATTGAAACGTAGGTAAGAAACAAGACCAGTAACCCTGAGTATGCCCCATCACCATGTTATCCTAATATGACCAAACCTCAGCACTCCCAGTGTGACTCCCAAAGACATAGTTTGAAAAGTGATGAAGCAAAAGGCTCCTTCCTGGAATAAGTTTATGTGGTACAGGAATGCAGAGAAAGATAATGGAGGCTTTATTTTGCCAAGAGTGGAAATCACTATGGAGTGTGGATAGCTTTTCCCAGCTTCCACTTCACTTCCAGAAAGGTACTTCTGAGCATAAAGCAGACAAATCCATTGTTAGTATTTATGTACACCTGCCAAGGAACTCTCAATATGTGGGATATTCCTTTGCCAAGATGCAGGGTGGCACTGTTAAATAAATAAATAAGTTTAAACAAAGAAAGGAAGAGAGAAAGAAAGAAGGAAGAAAGAAAGGATAAGTAAGTAAGGAAGACAGGCAGACACACACACACACACACACACACAAAAACAAAGATGTTTTAAATTATCTCTGACAAACATGAATCTGTGTGATTCCACTATTTAAGGACTGGGTGGTTTTGTTTCTTTATTTGTAAGTTTGAGTTAAAAATGTCCATCATAAAATTGGTTTTAGGAATTAAATGTGAGAATGGTGTAAAGCAATTACCACAGAATCTATTGTATAATAATAGTTCTCATTTATTGTCTGCTTCTTGTTATAATTATAAGAATTAGAGATAGTGTGTGTGAGGTGCTGAACATGTAAAGGGTGCCCTGTACCTTGTAGCTCTTGTTATTATTTAGTTAGAACTCACAAGCAGAAAGAGTGCCAAGATATTTATAAAATATAGGTGCTTCATTTTCATTTCCATGCATCATATCTCATTTACTTTTCTCTCTTCTTTATGGTTGCTCCTGGGATCTTAGAGCCCCTACTTTAATACTTAATCATATTATTTTATACAGAACTCCTACAATAATAATAACAGCAATAGAAACATCTAAGTGTCTAACATTACTTTATAGAGTCATAATTTGATGCACTTCTATGAGGTATGATTTTAAATCTTTTAGATACCTTAACAAAGTGTATCCACCTTTAATTTTATCTTTTTCTTACACTAAACTTTTTTTATATATAACCCCTCCCCCCAAAAAAAAAGCTTTGTGAGCTCCATCGATTTTGTCACTCCTACTCAAATCTGCATTCCTAGTGAGAAAGTATATAATAAACAATATGTAAGCCAGTTGGCAAGGCCCATTACTTACTTTTACAGGTGGTGAGTTAGATTTGGTGTATGGGTCATACTTTGCAGACCTCTACCCCAGCCATCTTCTACTTTGACAATCAATTACAGTATTGAAAGACAGAAACTGAAAGAACAAAAAAATGTTTTCTAACCCAGGAAGTACTCTATCCTAAGTTCCATCCCTTTTTGCTTGTAAAATCAATAATATTTTGTTGTTATTATTTTGTTTTAGCTCACCTCTCTTTTTCTGTCCCTTATTATATATTACTATAAGAAGGCAATGAACACTTCTAACATTTGCCTCGAAAATGTCTTGCCATGGTCCACAAATGATTAGTGGTTAAAAGAAATCTTTCACGTTATTATATGCATGTTGACAATTGTTCTGCTACCATAACTCAGTTGTAACTGAGTTACATAACTCTATTGTAAACCTTACCGGTTTACAATAGAGTTTTTTCACACTTTAATATCCTCTGCCAATATGCTGTTGTTCCAGCAATTGCTAAGAGTTTACTAACTTCCTCTTTGAAACTATAATGCCTGGCTTTTAGATTTCTGTCTACGTTAGATTTCTCTTACAATGACCTATTTTTAAGGTAGCAGTTTTTCTGTTAGTTGAATTTTCTATGTAGAAAACTAATCTTAAATTTAGTAAGCCAAAACAATGCTTTTAATTTCTCACAATTACAGTCTTCTGGTTGAATGCTTTTATTTGGACTGACTCTGCTGTAATAGAAGGTCCAGCCAGGCCTCCTAACATATGTGATGGTTGCTTTCGTGTTGTTTGAACAACAGAGATATTTTCATTATGTGTACCTCATCATTCAGCAGGTCAGTGTATACTTGTTCAGATGGCTGTGCAGAATTCCCAAGTACAAGGACGAATTGTTGTTGTTGTTAGGTGCTATCGAGTCATGTGCGACTCATAGCGACCCTCATAGGGTTTTCAATGGCAGATTGTTTCGGGATTGCCTTGGAAGTGGGTTGTGACATCCTTCTCCCATTTTTGCGGTGCTGGGACTCAATCTCGGGACCTCAGAGACTGCAGAGCAGTGCTCTACCAACTGAGCTGAATCCCAGCCCCACAAGGACGAAAGGCAAGCGTAAAATGCTGCTCCTCCTTTACTGTCCCACTGGCCAGGACAAAATGCATTGTTAATTCCAAATTCAGGGTAGACAGTACATTGTCCAAAAGCATAGTTATGGAGAGAAGCTTGATTAGAGACATTTTATAAATAAAACAAACACAATAACATGAATAAAAATCTATAATCAACCTACTACTCATTAATCAGCAATAATTTTTTTTCAGAAAAAAAACTTGAAAACATTCCACAAAACAATAGAGGTTCAATGTTCTATTTTGGAGGAAGTGGATTTAGCTTATGACAATGGTCGAAATCTTGAGGAAAACAGAACCTATTTTTTGATCCAGAAAGAAATGTTGGCCAGGTGCCATGGTGAATAACTATAATCACAGCCATTTGAGAGACTGAGTCAGGAAGATTATAAATTCAAGGCCAGAGGCAGCCTTAACAGCTTAGGAGACCCTGTCTCAAAATAAAAAAATAAATAAATAAAAATGAACTGAGGGTGCATCTCAGTGCTAGAGCAGTTGCCTAACATATAGGAGACCCTGGATTCAACCCCCCAAGTAGTAAATAAAGAAAGAATGGAAGAACAAAAGAAAGAACAAGGAAAGACAGAATGATAAGAGGGAATGAAAGAAAGAAGGAAGGAAGGAAGGAAGGAAGGGAGGGAGGGAGGGAGGGAGGGAGGGAGGAAGGAAGGAAAGAAGGAAGAAAGAAAGAAAGAAAGAAAGAAAGAAAGAAAGAAAGAAAGCAGAAGAGAGAAATAAAGAAGAAAAGAAAGAAAGAGGGAAGGAAGGAAGGATGGTAGGTAGGAAGAAGGAAACAAGGAAGGAAGGAAGGAACTGTTTCTTTTCTTAGCTGGCAACATCAGGGCCCAGCCAAAAACACATGCATACATATATTTTTGTTGTATGCATGTGAGAAGGTTCCAACAGTATTAACAAAATGTATGCATACTCCTTCCACAATGAAAGGAGAAATTAAAAAAAAAAAGCTAGCAATGTAGTAAGTATTCTTTTATAGAGAAAAGCCTGAAAGAGCTAATCAATAAAAGTGCAGTCATGATGTACAGTAGTTCTAAGTTATTCAGATAAATACCCAGGAGTGATATTCACAGGCAACCACAGACACTTAGAGAAAAATTTCTGATAGGAGGATTTTCAGAGATAGGTCATTGTATTTGCTTTAGGACATTGAAATTCATGCCAGTAGAATGACTGTAGTAAAACCATTGTCTTTTCTCTCCAACGAGGGTAACTTTCATCATAATTACCTTGGCTGGGTCCAGGTTTATGCTAAATTATTCTAACATTGTAGTTGTTTATTGTTCTTATGTGCCTTCAGGTTGGGTCCAACTAAGTGACTCTAAGTACAGCGGAACAAAACACTACCCAGCACTGTCCCATGTACATGATCTTTTTATGTTTGAGCCATTGTTGCAGCCACTATGTTTCTTTTCATTTTGAGTCATGCTACATCAGCAAATTGTGGTCCCAGGGGCTTTGTTCCCTTCTCATCATTAAAGTCCACTTTACTTTGAGGAGGCAACTCTTCCCTAGTTGCTTCATGAATGCCTTCCGACCTGGTGGGCTCATTTTCCAGTACTACATTTTACAGTGTTTCTTTGCTATTCGTAGGGTTTTCAGTGGCTAATTGTTTCAGGAGGAGACTTCCAGATCCTTGTATCTAGTCTGTCTTAATTTGGAAGCTCAGCTGAAACCTGTCCTCCATGAAAGGCCCTGCTGGTATCTGAAATTTTGGTGGCATAGCTTTCAGCATCATAGTAACACCCAAGACCCTATAGCACAATGAGCTGACAGATATGTGGGAGATAATTGTTTATAATCATCTCTTATTCTTAAGTATTTGGATAATAAGTTACATGGCCCTCAAACCTCTAGGGTACATCTGTTTCCCTATGATAGAAAAAATCACTGATTTTCCTGCTTGTTAATAATTTTTAAGTGGATAATGATGTAGTTGTTAATGTCTAGCAAGGTACTTAAGAAATTCTTGTGGCAAAGTACTGTTGATTGAATAGTTAAAGCCATATATGATGATCATTCTTCAGTGTGTTTTCAGAGTATGATAGCTAAGTATTATAGAAGCTACATTTTATATTTTTCATTGTATTCATCCATTCATATTCATTTAACAAAAACTGACTCTGTGCCCTCCTTTGGCTTATCAGCAAAAGTACTGTGACAAATATGGTGGATACAGATTAATCCTATGATCCACATACTCAAGAACACTGGAGATCCTATTCTATCCTATAGCTGTTAATTTGCTTCTCGAAATCTGGAGTTTTCAGAAGGTAAAACTAGGTCACAGAAAAATGCTTCCAAATAAGATTTGGGTGAAAGGAAGCAATCATGAGGTTTTCTAGGAAGAGATCCCTGAGCAGAGTCTTACAAACATTATGAGATGGAGAAAGTAGTCTTAGTGGCATTTTAATCCAAGAGATTGGAACTGGGAAAGGAAAGATTAGGTGGAAACATAATGCATATGTATGCCAACAGCACTGCTTGGTAATGCAAGTAGAGGATCAGTTTAGAACTTGTCCAGGAAGATTGAAACTGAACATGAAGTCTTTTGCCATATTAGAGGCCTTGAGAGTAGAAAACTGAAGGTCAAGACAATAAGAAAGACAATAACAAGATGTGGCTGGAACACAGAGAAAGAGCTCTAATATCAATTCTGAAGGAAGGTTCTTTACGGTGAGTGTGTCTAACAAAGGCACATGATTTGCCCTGGCAAAATGCATCTCATCCTAGATAGTCATATAGAGAGAGACAGTTGGTACTACTAGACTGAAGTGAGGGACAGGCTGGCAGTAATGTCAAACCATGAGGCAAAAGAGAAACCCAGGGAGATTTTGATTAAATGCGGTGCTGAGGCTGCAAAATAAGAAAAAGGGAAGTAATCTTTACAATGATTTTATATAGTACCATAATTCTTGAAAGAGGAGATGATCATATAAAGTAAACTATTCTTATCAGGAAAAAGTTCTCAGAGATTCCAATTATGCATCATATATGTGTGTGTGTGTGTGTGTGTGTGTGTGTGTGTGTGTGTGTGTGTGTGTAAATGTATGTTTTCATCCTATCTCTATAGTTTCTTAGATAGTATAGTGGTCTTAGTGTTAACACATAGTACTGTTAATAAACATGTTACTTGGCACAGGAAAAAAATTAAACTAAGTAAAAAGACCAGAAAACTAAGAGATTTATTTCAAATGTTCAATCAATAGCAGCTGCAAAAGTGTGTGTGTTTATTGAAGGAGCATAAATATTTCACAATTCCCTTTCCTGCAAACACTAACCAAACTCTGAAGATCTTATCATGCATATTGATAAAAATGGTGTTCTTTCAAACCTCATCTTTCTTATATAGACAGAATAAACCATTTCAGATCCTCTATGTGCAAGAAAACTCATTTAGCAAGAAAGTTTATAACTTGCTGCTACTGTGTCAAGTTATTCCAGAGTTTCAGAAGGACAGTAGTGACAGAATTGCAACAGGGATCAATAAAAAAAATCCAAGACGAGGCATTAATAATCTTTAGAATTTATCCTGGTACCTCCTTTTTAACCACACTTCCAAGAGTTAGAAAGCTATTTCAGAAACCTTCTTGACCTAGGAAATGTGTTCATCTTTAAAACATGGATATGTGATTGCCAAAATGCCAGTGTTAATCCCTTATATTCATTATTCAACCTATGTCCAGCACACTTTCTTGCTCTTACACATCTTGAAGTATGCCAAACACTATGGAAGAGTTCTATGAATAGATTTAGATAATCATAATGCAACTGGTCAACTCACATGACATTAGAAAGAGAAAGACACTTAAAATGATTTTCTCCAATTATATTTTAAGTGAATGAACACAAGTTCAGAAAGAGAAACACCACATGTTCTCACTCATATGTGGGAGCTGAATCAAAATTATAAGAAGGAAAAATCCTATACAAAGGTCAGATCATAATAATAAAAAAAGCTAAGAATAGTACTATTGTAGATGGAATAGATGGTCTAGAAAATACATGTAATGTCTACCAAGGTAAAAAGAAAGTTCACTACAGAAAAAGTTTCTATCTTAAACAGAACTGGAACCCAAAGATATATAGAAAAATATTACCATAAAAAGACAAGTAAATGATAGAGAAGTCTTTGATGGGGAGTGGGATGGGGGAGTAAGCGCACAAGAGGGTATGGGGGAACCTATATGAATAATGAACAACAAAATGCATATACGGAAATGTCACAATAAAAAGCACGTCAGAATGAATCACATTAAGGTGTACATTAAAAATTTCCAATAAAAAAAGGAAAAAGAAAGAGGAAGACAGTCTAAAGCAATAATTTTTAGAGTATGATCAGTCTTTTGTGTTCCAGAAGTAGCATACATTAGTGATGTCTCCATAGACAAGTTAGTTAAGCTTTCTAAAACTCAGTCTTTACTGGAAAGTATGTATAATAATAAATCACTTTTTTAGTATTATTTTGATTTATATATACAGATAGTTTCAAAAAGATTCAATAAGTATTTTCTTGTAACAAATATCTGGCTATTTTTGCTATCATTGAAGAAAAGAAAAAAGATCCTGTTATCTTTGTAAACATACAGTATGCATGGCATCTTGGTTTGCAAAGCTGTAGTTTTACTGTTCCTGCAGCTCTTACTTCCCTGCAAGGATCCATTGTTCTTGTTCTTAGGTGCTGTCCAGTGGGTTCCAATTCATAGTGACCCCTAAGTACAGCAGGACAAAACACTACCCAGCACTGTGCCATATACACAATCTTGTTAAGGTTGATCCCATTGTTACAATCACTATGTTTCTTCTCATTTTGAGTCATGCCATACCAGCAAAAGAGATCCCAGCAGCTTTATTCCATTTCCATCATTAAGATTAGCACTACTTTCAGGAAACAACTTTTCCCCAGTCCTTTTGTGAATGTCTTCCAACCTGAGGGGCTCATTCTGTGGCACTTATATTTGACAGTGCCTCTCTGCTATTCATATGGTCTTAAATGACTAATTGTCTTGATAGTGGGCTGCCAGGTCCTTCTCCTTAGTCTGTCTTAGTCTGGAAGCTCAGTTGAAGCCTGTCCACCATGAGCTGCCCTGCTGGTATTGTAGCTTTCAGCATCATAACAGCATACAAGCCACCACAGCATGACAAGTTTACATATATGTGGGGGGAAAAGATCCATAAGCGACCTTATTGTTATCTTCATTATAAAGCCATCAAATTTAAGGTTCTTTAAAGTAGAGGTTAAGTGGATACCATAAAGTCATGAAGCTGATGAGTGGAAATGAAACAACAGATTGTGAGTATACATGTGCCAATTAGGAATCAGGGGCAGAGTTTGGCTAACCATAATTGGGCACCTGTTATGGGCCATGTGCTTAATATATCTCATCTCATTTTCACCTCATAACAATCTGAAAAGGAGATATTATTGCTCCGTTTTACATATATACAGACTTGAGTGATATTAGGGGATGTGTCTCTAAGAACCTAGAAGAGCCCAGATTCAAACCTAGTTGCCTTAATTCTAAAATCCTAAGTATTTCATTGAAGAATTTTGCTTTGTGTAACAGAAGAGAGCCAGTTTCACAAACTGTCAAAGAATATAAAAGGTGGCACCTCTTCGCTTTGGAAAAATCCGGTAAGTCTAAGTTTCCATGAAGCTCTGTTCTCCTGTCTCTCATTATGCTTCCTACCACTTGGATTCTATACAAGATGCAATAAAAAATATGGTGAATGTTAAATAAAATTATTGATTGCAGTCAAAACATATTGCTATTAATCCCTCTCAAAATACTCCTTCTGATGTCTAACACACTTATCCCATTGTTCATGCCACTTTCTGAAGCAATTCTGGAAGTCCTCTTTCCTGAGTTTCTTTGGTTTCATCCTCCACCATAATAATGTTCCATGTCACATGTCACTTCTGATACAGCACTTTCTGTCAAATATAAACAGCACAGTGTGTCCTCATCTACCTTATTCACAAGTTCTAGCACTGTGGGGCCTTCTGACTCTTTTCCAAAGTCAAAATGACAATGGAAGGTAAAACTTGTGAATTGGTTCAGAGCATCTAGGTAGCCATACAGTTAAAATCACCCACAAAAGCAGATCTCCGTAACTGCTTCAGGAAGCATTAAGAACAGCACGAAAAATGTGTTCATATCCAAGAAGAGTGTCTTTCTGGAGATTAATTAATTAAGGGCAATGTGTCTTTTCCTATAATTTTTAAAAATTTAAATTTTCACCTTAACTTTTGACCACATCTCCTCCTATAAGATTTTCAATATTGTAGGTTTTATTTTTCTTTTGGTATAGGGATATGTGTGGAAAAAGTGAGGAATGCCTTGAACTAAAAGTAAACATAAGTATGCAGAACTTAATTCTCTCCTGGCTCTACCTCTGCCACCAATCAAATTAACTGCAGGGCTTTGGTTGAAAATATGTAGGCATAGAAGGAATTTTGGATTTCTTTACCTTGAAGACAATGAAGTCCAATAGTATAGAGAATGTGGTGGTGTAACTAAGAAGGCCAGACAGAGGAAACCTTCTGTCAGTGGGCTGCACTTTCTCTGTCAGTCACCCTGAGGTCCTCAGGAGATTGTGTGCCCTAGCTGGGGAGAGATTGAAAAGGAATTCATGCTGTTTAAATCTTCATATGCCCACTGTCATCTCAGTGGGATAATTCCGCAGAAATCCAACCACCTGGGGATAGTAATTGTTACCTTGAAACCTCAGGATTGCCGCACTTGGGGTTATCCCAGACAGTGAGTTCATTTCCCTTATTCCAGCTGCTCAGTGGCCCTCCAACAAAATGAAAAAGGAAATGCTTGTAAAAGGAGCAATGCTCCTTTTCTTTGAACTCCTTTGAAATTAAATCGCTTTGTAGACAGGTCTGGACCCGGAGGAGGGTGGGACATAGAGAGAATCTCCTCCACACCTGTCTCAAGTCCTTATAGTCATAAGTAAAGAAAGCACAGTTTTTCATTACAATTTATATTTGTTTCTTTCTACTTTTCTTTTCCTTTGTTTTCTCTTTCCTTTCCTCCTTCTTTCTTTTCTCTCTTTCTTTCTTTCTAATTAGGTTCAAACCTAATTAGTCTGCTTTCAGAATGCATAATCAACAATATTGTGTAAATAAATGTTTTTTATAGTGTAAGATCAGGGTAACTACTGACATGAAGGCTTATGTGAGAACTATTACAGTAATAAGTATGAGATCATCTCAGAGGATGTTTAAGCTGATAGCATCTCTTTGTGACAATCTTCAAGATCTTCATAATTCCCTATAAACTAGTGGGAACAGAACTCCAGATGCCCAGTGCTATTGTCGAAGAACACAAAGACTTTTAGAAAATATCTAAGATTTTCTGAGCCTCAGAGTCCTGGTTTATGAAGTGGGTCTGTGGTCATTATATTCTCATCTACACTACAGATTATTGTATAAAATCTGTATATGTGCAGTCCCTGTTCAGTAAGGTCTTGACCTTTATGGAATCTGTCAACTTTATGACTTTGTTTGGCTTTGAAATGGGTCAGGACTGAACATTCACAACTTTGTTACAAAATCACATTTCATCACTTTTTTAATTATAGCATTACAGGGAAAAAGAAGGCAAGTCAGGCTAAAATTAATCCATTATAATCCAGGGATACAGTTCAATGGTTCATTTAATCCATCACAACCTTTAAGAAAGGTTTCAACATCACTTTAAAATTTATAGTCATAAGATAGAGGAAATGATGTCATTGCATAAAGTTGAATGGTTCACTTTAGGAGTTAGTCTATAGGATGCTTTATAGAGCCCAACCATGGCAACTGGTCTCATTAAAAATGCCTGGTCACTGTCAAGAAACTTTTTATTCCCCATTGTCTTAAAAACTATTTGGGTAAGCATAGCTGCTAATTTCAAACTTCAAAAGGCATATATAACATGCAGAAATGTCCTTCTGATTTCCAAATGCACACAGCGTAATCTAAAATACATTCACTCTAACAAATATAAAGAAACACAAAAAACATTTCTGTCAAGGTTTCCAGCTGCAAGACTTCCAATTAAAAATCTCTCCTTTTCTTTACCCAAGTAGCATTTCCAGCATAGATAACAATTTTACTGAGACATCTTTAATACCATTAATGATGTGATCTTTCTGCAGAGAGCTTAAAACCCTACAGAAGACAGTGGCAGACCTGAGGCAGGTAGGTGGAAGGTTACACAGCAGGAATATCTAGTGATCTGAACATATTAAAGAGAGTGAACCAGAATTAAAAGAGGGAGATGAGGAACACTTAAAATGTAACACTTGAACACAAACCGACTGCTGCTTTTTAGAATAAGGACTTTGGAAAGAGAAAGTGTATCTGCAATTTCCTTTTGGCTTTATTTTCACAGGGAAAATCAAATGGATAGTTGAGACAACCAATATTGGCAACAGTGCCTTGTACAGAGCAGGTAACTAAGAAACTTTACAAATGGATAATTTGGGCAAAACAAAACCTTGTTCTTATTAAAATAGACTAAATGGAAAAGAAGCACTCCTGGATGGATACCATTCACTTTTTGAATAACTGTCTAAACATTCAGGTTATCTTGTTTGGCTTTGAGAAATCCGATTCAGATGTATCTCAACATAAATAAGATTTCTTGTTTCAGTTATATATAAGACTGGTAACTTCACATCTAATCTCCTTAGGTTAACCTGGAGGGATTAACATAGTCATCATTTATTCTATAAACATTACATTCTTAATACAGCCTCAGTGTTAGATTCCTTAGTTATAATGTCATTTAAAAGAAAGACTCCTGACATCAATGGCATTCCTCTTCTACCTTTAAGAACCACAGTGGTAATCAATCAAGGTGGTTCTATTCTGAGTGGAGAGAGCTAGTTGTATTTTGATTTAGCACCACTGATTCTACCATAAAAACCAAGTCACCTTAAAAGACAAATAGGAAAGTACCAAGGCAAATTTATTGTCTCCACTGGGGAGGGTAGCCCTGATTTAAGAGAAAACACAAAAAGGCAATAGTTATGATGATGATAATAATAATAAATAATTGGCATAATCATTATGCCCCTGGTCTGTGTTAAGCACTTTGCCTACCTTATATCACGTGGTCCTCATTATATTATTCTGTAAGATAAGTCATACTATTGTTCCCATTTTATATAGAAGGAAATTGACCTTTTTCCTTTTTTTGCTGTACTGGAGGTTGAAACCAGGGCCTCATATTTGCATGCTCTTCGAGTGCTATACCATTGAGTTGCATCCTCAGCCCATTTTTTTTTACTTTTTGAGACAGGGTCTCACTAAATTACACAGACTGCTTCTGGTCTAGCACTTGCAATCTTCCTGCCTCTGCCTTCCAAGTCACTGGAATTAGAAGTGTGCACCACCATGACCTGCTGGAAATTGAACTTTCAATATTCCAAAATTTCATATGTTGTTGTTGTTGTTAGGTGCCATCTAGTCAATATCTGACTCATAGTGACACTACCTGCAAGAGGCAAAAAAGTATTATTGCTATCACTATGTTTCTTCCCATTTTGAGTCAAGGCACATCTGCAAATGGATGTTCCAGGGGCTTTATTCCATTCCCATCATTAAGGTAGACTCTACTGTGAGGAGGCCACTGTTCTCTACTCCTTTTTTGAATGCCTTCCAGCCTGGGGGCCTCATTTTCCGGTACTATATTTGACAGTGCTTCCTGTTATCCATAAGGTTTTCAATGGCTATTTTTTTTAGGAGTAGGCTACCAGGTCCTTCTCCCGAGTCTATCTTAGTCTGGAAGCTCAGCTGAAATCTATCCACCAAGAGTAGCCCTAGTAGTATCTGAAATACCAGTGGCATAGCTTTCAGCATCAAAGCAACATGCAAGCCCCCACAGCAGGACATGCTGACAGACATATGAAAGTGAAATTCAGTAGCAAAGTTAAAATTACAAGAGACCAAAACAAAACCAGGTGCAGTGGCACACACTTATATTCCCAGTGACTCAGAAGGCTGAGCCAGAAGGATCAAGAGTTTGAAGCCAGAGACACCGTATGCAATTTATCAAGACCCTATCTCAAATTAACAAAAATAAAAAGGTAGTTGAGAGTGCAGCTCAGTGATACAGCATTTGTTTAATATGCATAAGTCTATGGGTTCAACTCCTCCAGTACTACAAAAAACAAACAAATAATAAACAAAGAGAACCAAAACAAGAGACCAAATGAAAGGAGGGAAAGCTGAAGTCATTGAGGAAGTCCAACTTCTTCTAGATATGCTACCTGAAGTAGAGCATAAGGGACTCTACTTTCTTCCTGCCCTTTAAGCTCCAGACTGTTCTCTAATCCAGTCTCACTACAGAGAATTCAGGAACTGTCAGAAGCAGCGCCAAAGTGCAGAACCCAGTGTAAGTCCATGGAATCAAAGAAAGAATATGGCCTTTGTGATGTGTGAAGCTCAGGTTGGTTCTAGGGTCTCTTGATACAGACTCACAATACAACCTGAAGTTCCTCCCTAGTGCATACAACAATTACAGTTAATATGCGTGCGATTTCTGATCTTGTTATTCTTGATATTGTTTAATTGTGTCTCCCACTAGATTTTAAGCTCCATGAGACCATCTAGACCTTTTTATTGTTATATCTATAATGTGTAGTCTAAAGAAAAACTTTCAGAGTTCCTCTCAATGAATGCCTGGTAAGCAAATGAATGACCTAAGATTTAGCAGCATAGTGATTTACATATACTTTGCATCACATTGAAAAATTATTTGTTAATTTTGATTCTACTGCCTAACCTAGTCTTCTACACTCACAATCACAAGAACAAACAAATCATATAAAGTTTTGAAGAAGATATTATTGACAGTCTTACAGAACCACTGTTTATGCTATATTTTCAAAAGCCGATACATTTCTGTAAGAGGAAGAGGAATGGACTATAAAAAAGACACAAAGCCATAATGACAGGAACTATCTTTACTAAACAGAAAGGGTGGAATAATGAGCTAATGTTGGAGTGAGGATGTCCTCAAGTTCTCTTCAATTAGCTTTCCAACAGTTCTTAAATACAAGCTCTATCTTCCTCGTAGCTAACAAAGGTGATTGAGTTAAGTCTTTTTATAAAGAAATTATAGCTGAGCAATAAGAAGCTCAAATGTGTTTTGATTTTTTTTCATTCATAATACCCTTAATTGAAGGGCATCCAGAAACTTGTGATGGTGAGAATGCTAAGGATATTAGTGAATGCAATATTTGATGAAATAAATAATATCTAAAGCTGGCCCTCTAGAAAAATACTTAAAGATACTCAATTGTTCTTTAATACTTTAAAGGACCTAAATAGTATATACCTTAAGGAACTTACCTTTTTTCCCTCCTTCTACCTTTCCTTCTTTCCCTTCTTTCTTTCTTTCTTTTCTTTCTTTTTCTTTTTCTTTTTTTCTCTTTCTCTCCTTCCTTCTTCCCCCTCCCTCTCTCTCTCTTTCTTTCTTTCATTCATTCTTTCTTTCTTCCTCTTTATTTTTTCATTACTGGAGATTGAATACAGGGCTTTGTGCACTAAGCAAACACTCTCCCAATAAGCCACACCCCCAGTTCCTTTTCTTAACTTTTTTTTTTTTGAGATAAGGATGTGCTAAATTGTGTGGGCTGCCTCTGACTTCAGTCCTGTGACTCTCTTGCATCATCCTCTCCCGTAGCTGGGATTACACGACTGCACCCAGCTGAAACCTACCTTATTCAATGCACTTGTCCGACAAATCTCAATTGTGGTTAGTGAGAGGATACCAATGAGAGATGGAAATTCAAGTATTTTTTTCCTTCAAGGACTACTATAAGCAACACACTTTATTAGGAAATCTATATACAATATGTCTTCCAATTGTCATGTACAAGTCTAAATACCTCCTTCCAAAGGTCCATTAATTAAACTGAGTACAATTTGTTGACTTTAGGATTTGTTCTGTGCTACACTGTTTATATATACAGTATTATCTCTAATCTTTCTAATATTCTCATATGATGTGTGGTATTATTCTGTTCTTTAGATAAGGGAATAGATTATCAAGGAAGTAGAATATCTTACATTACAAGTCCACCAAGTTAATAAAAAGAAAAGATGGAATTGGAAAATATCTCTCGAGATTATTCATGTTTTTGACCTTTTACTATGGAAAATAAGAAGAGCATATGAAAGTAGACAAAATGCCTTATTGAACTTCAAATGCATAAATCTCCAAGGTCAACCATTCTGAGTTCATGTCAAGCTTAATTAATGTATTTTCTCACTGATTTTCCCCACTTACATTTCTTTGAAGCAATTCTCAGGTGTCACATCATTCAACCATAAGTATTTTAGTACATTCTATTTTGGTTTTCTATTAATGTAGCTACTTTTTGTCCACATACTCATTATACTTTAATGGAGAACTAGTTTTTACTGGGGAATGTGAAATTTACCATTTACTTGCACTTTTAATTGTCACTAGCAAACCACTCATTTTAGCTTGTACAAAAATGGACAATCATCATTCCAAAAATCAAGCTGAATCACTACACAAATTTCATTGGCCTCTTGGACAAGAACAAGTATTTACAAAGAAGGTAGTTTAAGCCAAAATGCATGTAGGCTTCAGGTTCTCTTGTTGTTAAAATGAAGCCTTATGGAGGGGAAGTGTAATCCAAAAAAAAAAAAAAAAAAAAAAAAAAAAAAAAAAAAAAAAAAAAAAAAAAAAAAAAAAAAAAAAAAAAAAAAGAAAAAAAGAAAAAAGAAAAAATCATGTTTGTAATGAACAAAGAAAAAAGAAAAAATCATGTTTGTAATGAACTGGAAATTTTAATTGAAGATATTTTAAGAGGAGCCAGAAATAATTTTAAAAAACAGAACAGTATTTAAATATAAAAACATGGTAACAAACAACACAAGGATTTAAGCATCACCTCCATATCCAGTGCACATGGAAATTTAAAAATTAGAATACACAATAATTAGAAGGAAATTCCTGTGTGACAGCTCTTGAGAGTCTTTTGAAATTAGATTTATTTTTTAATATTTTTAATACTTTCTAGTTTAAATTTTAAAATTCCATTTTTTCCCTAAATAACTCCCATTGCATTTGATAACTAAAAATAAATGAGCCATTTAATACCCTAGAGATTATTTTCCATCTTAAATGACTTCTTATAATGGTAAAAAACAGTCACTCTTTTCAGAAGGTTGGCTTAGGTTTCAGTTTTTCACAAAGGAGGGGAAAAGAAAGATTGAATAAACTCTTTTCTACTATAGAAGAGAAAATTAAACAGCAGGATCTACTTACTGAGTTGTGTAAATATACTTTTTTAAAAAATTGTGGAATATCTTCAAGAGCTTATTCTTCTTCACTTGGAGAGATTATTTTCAACGAAGTTGCCTTCATCTTTTCAAAGCCATACAAATACTGATAGCATTATCCAAATTACCATATGAGACTCTGCTAGATGCCAAATACTGTCTGCATTGAAACCATTTATAGTGTTATTCAAAGGACATTCAGTGGATAGGCCAGAGGCTTGTGTTTTTGGCATTGTGGCCACAACTTCAATCTTTACATATTTACAACATGCAACTTTAGGGGCTGGGGTTTAGCTCAGTTGGTAGAGTGCTGCTCTGTACTCTCCGAGGTCCTGGGTTCCATCCCCAGTACTGAAAAAAATGGGAGAAGTACCTGGCAGCCAAAGCAATCCCCAAACAATCAGCCATTGAAAACCTAGGAAAAGCAGAGAAGCATTGACATGGTGCTGGGCATGGGATGGTGTCAAGTGGTATTTCATTCTGCTGTACATAGGGTCACTATGAGTTGGACATGACTGGACAGCACCTAAAAACAACAATATGCAACTTCCTTATGTGAATGCTAATACACAATTTTTGATAACAGTTTTCCTTTAGAATTTTAAAAAGCCTGTTGAGATATAATTTACATGCCTTAGAATTTGCCCAATTTATATACAGTTTAATGACACTGAACTTAGTCTTGTGCAATCAACAGCATGATCTAATTTTAAAATATTTTTATCATCACAAGAGGATCTCTCTTGCATATTTGTAGACACTGCTTGTTTATACAGCCAGCTTCAGGCAATCACTAATCTACTTTCTATCTCCATTTTCCTTTTTGGGGAACTTTATATCAATAGAATTATGCAATATATAATTTTTTAAATGGCTTATCTCATTTAGATTTTGAAGTTTATTCAAATTGTGGTTTGTTTTGGAACTTTGTTCCTTGTTACTGCTAAGTAGTATTCCATCATATGGATATGCCTGATTTACTTTTTTGGTTACTGTGAACAATGCTTCTGTGAACATTTGTGTATGAGTCAACAGGTAGACATATTTTTATGTCTTTTTGGGTGGATATCTAAGAGTGAGATATCTTGGTCACAGACAAAAAGATTTGTTTAACATTTTCAGAAACTAGTAAAGTGTTGTTCTGAGTGGACCATTTTACATTTTTAAAAGCAATATATTACTGCTCAAATTTCTCTTTATTTCTGCAATCAATCGTTATTTTGCTTAACAAAAAAAATCAATGATGGCTTGGGAGGCGGAGGCAGGAGGATCACAAGTTCAAGACCAGAGGTAGTCTGCCTAACTTAGCAAGACCCTGTCTCAAAAAAAAACAAAAACAAAAACAAAAACAAAACAAAACAAAAAAAAGTAAAAAAAAAAAATGGGCTGGGAGTTCAGCTCAGTGGTCCAGCACTTGCAGAGCATGAGAGCTAGAGGCCCTGGGTTCAACCCCCAGTACTGAAAACAAAACAAAACAAAACAAAAAAACCAGTGATAGCAAAGTTAACCTCAAAGTTTCAATTTGCATTGGTGATTTGCATTTTACTAAATATTAATGTCAGGGGATGACACATTTGTTTGTTCATCAAGCCACAAATACTTTTTGATATAAGACTCTGTCTTAGGTATTATTTTAGGTACAAGAGTGATAAAGGATAATAAAAGTTTTTAGACTCCTGGAGTTAATAACAAAGTTAGAATGTATGATTATAATGATGGGGTTTATAATGAGAGAAAATAAAATGAATTAAGAAATAAAACTAATAAATGTAAAAATTATGCATGTGACAGGTGCCATTTGTATGTGTGAAAGAAAGAAAATGATCAAGAAAAGGAGGCAGAAAGAGGAAAGGAAGCAGGGAATTGACATTATGCAGATTTCTAAGTAGGGAAAGTATCTTTGCTCTCATTCACAAGGTCAAGTCATCCTAAGTAAATGATGATTAGATTAAGATGTAAACTAGGAAAAGAAATTTATCTAGAGGAAGAAAGTATGGAAATATATGTCACATGCAAGTTGTTCCACTTTCCAAGAAAATAGGGAGTACAAGAGAATGGTACATACCAGCGAAAATGTTGGTCTGACATTCCAAGCTATCACAGGTGATTCTCTGGAGTCACCAATGACTCCTATCACCTTCACATATACAGACTAGCCAAATAGAGCTTTCAGAAGACTGAAATGGTTTGAATGAAATCAGAAAAGAAGATTTAGCCTGCCAGACATGGAAAACAAACAAGCAAGCATCAAACAAACAAAAATCTTTGTATAAGTGGAAAATCATTCAAGTATTTTGAAAATATTTGGTCACTTTAAAAACAGATCCCAGGACTTAGTGAAAATGGTAGATTTCATTTGGGTAAGAGTGGAAGGAATTCATTGACTGTTATTAGAAATGTTGCCGTACTCACTGCAGCCCCGGGTACAACAGGAAAAAACCCTACCCAACACTGTGCCATGCACAAGTTCTTTTTATGTTTGAGCTCTATGTTGCAACCACTATGTTTCTTCCCATTTTGAGTCATGCCACATGGGCAAATGAGGCCCCAGATGCTTTACTCCATTCCCACCATTAAGGCCAACTCTACTTTGAGGAGGCCACTCTTCCCCAGTGGTGTCTTGAATGCCTTCCCCTCTGGGGGACCTCATTTTTAGCACTACATTTGACAGCACTTTTTGCTATTTTTAAGGTTTTCAACAGCTATTTGTTTTGGGAATGGGCCATTGGTCGTTCTTTCTAGTCTTAGTCTGAAAGCTCAACTGAAACCTGTCTAGCATGAGTGGCCCTACTGATATCTGAAATACTGGTGGCATAGCTTCAGCATCACAGCAACATGCAAGCCCCCAAAGCAAAGCAAGCTGACAGACACATAGAAGGTTATTAGGATAGGACATGTGTACATTTTAAAAAGAAAGACATGGGAAGATCACTGTTACTGTTTTCTTCCTTGACAGCATTTATCCTATTTGAAGGATTACATTCATAGAACAGAATGGTAAAAGACCACTGATTTTGGGAGAGGGTTATCCATACATTATAATGACAAAATTTTTCTCGGTTTAGTCCTGGCATGGATTACAATGAAGTCTGGTTCCCATTGTCTTTGCACATCGTCAACCAGACACTAGGGAGTCATTCATGCAAAATACTTATAGTTCAGGAGTAGAGGGAATCAGAGACATCATCTCTGGTTAGCATTGTTCCAAATTCTAAATGATTTAGGATTTTTTTAGGATTTACTGTTGTTTCAAAGGAATTTGGATGACGCTGACAAACATATCATTTGAAAAGACAGTCATGCCAGTTATGGTGACACACACGTGTAATGTGTAATCCCAGCAACTCGGGAGGCAGAGGCAGGAGGATTGTAAATTCAAGACCAGAGGCAGTCTGTGTGACTTAAAAATTGGCTGAGAGTGCAGCTCAATGGCCCAGCACTTGCAAAACATGCAAGCATGAGGCCCTGGGTTCAACTCCCCAGTACTGAAAAAAAAAAAAAAAAAAGAAAGAAAGAAAGAGAAGAAAAGACAGTTACGGGATCACATCTTATTTTTTAAATGAACATTGTTTATTTGAGATAAAATATGCACTTCTCTCTTAATTATCTTGTGACCTTAAGCATGTAACTTAGCCTCTGTATAAGCCTTGATTTTCAGTTCATTAAAATGGGCATGAGAAAAATTGTGTTTTGCAGAGCACAGAAAGTGACACATACCTAGCCATTGTTAATTGCATGATCTGTGCAGTAAGACTTTGAAAAGGTTTGTCTCTTTGGTATGATAATAACTCTACAAAATATGACAAATATGAAAATTAATAGAATAGAAACATAGCTGCAGAGTTTTAAATGCTAATTTTCTTGTTAGTGTCTTATTTCAAAGAGTTGTCAATGGCTACAAAACTAGTGTTAATTCTAAGCTAGTCTAGCTTATTATGAATATGATAAATCCAATAAATCTAAATAGAAGATGATTTTTGCATGCTATTGCATTCTTAAACAAATTTAGCAGAGGCTGGATTATGAGGATTGTAATTTTCATACATATTCTGGGATCCAGAATTCATCTCATATGTACTTATGACAACTTTACCAAGGAAAAAATGGGACATGGGAAATTGCTTTTAATAAATATCCAATTAAGTGACAAATCACTTCCACTCCCATTTCCACTTCAATTTGAGTTTTGGCCAAAGAAAAAAAGGTGACCACACTATCCCAAATAAAGATGGGCTAGGAATACATTCTACTATTTACTTTAAAGCTGAATAAGCCAGGAACATTTGCTGAGCAGTTGTGTTAATGATAATAAAACTCCAAATTGTAAATCAATATGTTAAACTGTCAATGTAAGAATTTCAAAGGTTAGGATCCAGTCTACTAATATCAGCTTCTATGTCATCTCCAGCTTAAGGAAAGTGATTGAAGGTAAAGAAGGCAGTAATAATGACTGCTTTAGTGGGAGGGTTTTGGGATTACCAGAGGAGGACATGAGAGGATGGGCCTCTACAATGCATATGGAAGTAGGAGAGCCCAAATGATACAATCAGAAGGTGTTAACACATACTAGAGATTGAAGGAAAAAGGAATTGATATTTGAGACACACCTGAAAAACTAAAGGCATGTAAGTAAATCTATGTGCATCTTGTGATGAAGCAAAGACAAGATAGTGTAGAGAAGGTGTGGTTTCATCAACAGCAAGGTGGTTTTTTATGGTATAACATGCAGAGTTAGAATCTGTAACTGAGACTGGCCTGGTATGAGTATAATGTTGGATAGGAGTGCCGATGTTGTAGGGGCTGAAATCCCCTACACAACATTTCTAAAGCCAATTATATTTTTAATTTTTTATGATTCAGAGTTGTTGCAATTCATCCAATGATATGTAATGCCATTTTAAAAATTCATGTAAAATGGATTCAAAGAAATCCCAGTTTTATTAATGGAGAAGGACCTGTTGTTATTGTTGTTGTTGTTAGGTGCTGTCGAGTCAGTATCTGACTCATAATGACCCTCATAGGGTTTTCAATCGCTGACTGTTTCGGGATTGCCTTAGGAGTGGATTGCCAGGCCCTTCTTCCATTTTAGCAGTGCTGGGAATTGAACCTGGGACCTCAGAGACCACAGCGCAGTGCTCTACCAACTGAGCTAAATTCCAGCCTCTGGAGAAGGATCTAGAATGGGAGAAATCTAAGAGCTGAGTTTTGAGACATATTTGGGGAAAAAAAAGCATCATTTACATCAAATGAATTAGAATTGGAGGTTTCTAACTGGAGAGTCTTTGAGGAACACATGAAAAATTCTAATAAGAAAAATTACCAGCAGTTTCTATCTTCCTCTCATAGGGCACCAGAGAAAGATGATAGATAGCCCTATCAACCAGGCAAGATTATGTCCTTTGCCTTGACCCCTGTGTTCCCTGGAACAGGTCATGGAGAGACTAGAATCAGATGCAAGAGATACCTGAATGAAATTGAGGGGTGCAAAAGGAAGGCAACTGGATAGCTCAATTTTCCAGGCTATCTCCCAAGTCTGAAGCAAAATCCAACTTGGCAAATGCAGATGTATACTTCTAAAAGTGTGGCAAATGTGTATACTGACATTACTAGCACCATACTTCAGATGTAGAATATTTTCATCACCTCCCAATTTTCCGTCATCTCTCTTTTCAGATCATCCCTTGAACATTTATTTGTTATTAGGTGCCATCAAATCAGTATATGACTCATAGAGGCCCTAAGCACAGCAAGGACACACTATTGTCATAGTTTGTCTGCTATTCATAGGGTTTTCAATGGCTGATTGTGTTTTGGGAGTGATCTGCTGAGTCCTTCTCCCAAACCTACAGCACCTGGTGTTCCCAGGCAGTCTCCCATCCAAGTACTAATCAGGCCCAACCCTGCCTAGCTTCTGAGATCTGACAGGATCCTGGTGTAGCCACTGTGCTACAGCTGCAGGCATGAACACATATAGCAGCATACAATAAGCTGAATGTGCCATGTGATGAAAATATTCTACAGCTTGATAACCATTATTTGACGTTCAGTATTATATCACCAACAAATTGAAGCAGTTTAAAATCTTCCTTTCCAATTTGTATATATTTTTTTCTCGATTTACTGACTAGAGCCTGGAGCAGAATATAGAAAATAAGGAGGGAAACCATAAACTTGCTAGTTTCTAATGTTAGGGAAGAGCATTCAATCTTTCAATATTAGTATAACATTAACTAAAACTTGTTTTTTATATCATCTGGCTAATGGTTAGGAAAATTTCCTTCTAGTCATAGATTACTGAAAAATATTATCATGAATTGTTATCTAATTATATCAAATTCTACTAAAATGTTTGTGTAATTTTGTTTCCTTTTTTCTATTAACCTAGTGACTAGTTTTCAGAGTTAAAAGACAAATTAAACTTCTGTTTCGGGCAGAAGGACTACTAGGTAGTGTTAATATGACTTCTATATTATGTCTTCTTATTGAATTCACCCTTTCATTATTATAAAATAATCCTCTTTATCACTGATAATATTCATTGTTCTAAGATCTATTTTATCTGACATTAACCTAACCACTCCAGAATTTTATGATTAGTGTTTTCCTCTTATATTACATTCCTTATTGTATGATTTTACTTGTTAACCTCTCCATGTCTTTATAAATTTACAATTGAGCAATTGTAATATGAGATTTTTATTTCTTTTTAAATTAACATCTCATTGGGTTTTTAATCTAGTCATTCAAAAACTGCCTTGACATTTTAAGTAATATTTGCATTGTTATCTTTAAATCTACCATCCTACCATTTATGTTTATTTTGTTTATTTCTTTTCTACCTGTCTTTCTCTCTCCCCCTCTTAAACTGCCTTCTGTAGGATTATCTAAAATTACATTTTTTCTCTTAAGTCATTAGTAATACCTCTCTTATTATAATTAGTCTTACTTGTCTAAAGTTTATAATACTTTTCTTTAATTTAACAGTCTATCATTACAAATATTATAATACTTCCCATACATGGTAAAAGCTCTAAAATGATCTTCACAATGCCCATCATTTTTTTTATGATTACATTACCTTTTGTGTACATTATAAAGCCATAATGCAGTTTTTGCAAGTACTCAGTCTACATTCATTCAAATACATTTTATAGATGATTAAAATGCTATATTTTTTTACTCATAAATTAACTCTGGAACTTCTAGTTCCTTTGTCAAGATTTAGGTTTCTATCAGGAATAGTTTTCCTTCAAATTTAATAACTTCCTTCAAGAGATCATGAAGCACAGGCATGCTGGTGACAATTGTTTTCATTTTAGCCATCCTTTAATTTTTTCATGTCCCCTCCCTGCGCCTTTGAGATTTTGTATTACACATATTCTAGACCATCTGTCATTGTCCCACTGGACAATGAGGTGTGCTTTCTTTGTTTTCTATTTGGGCTATCATTTTTATCTCTATGCTTTAGTTTGGATATTACTACTGCAATGTCTTCAAGTTTATGTATCTTTTCTTCTACAATAGTTAATTTTCTGTTAAGTTTATCAATGGGAAACTTCATTTATGCTCTTATTTTAAAGCTATATAATATCTATGCATTTAAAAATGTGCATTCTTTTATTGCTCTGACTGTTATTTTTCCTTTAAGTACTTGAATATGGTTATAATATTTGTTTTAAATTTTTTGAGTGTCTTACAATAGTTATTTCTGTGTTGATTTGTATTGACTGAACTTTCTCTTGATTATAGGTTGCATACATTTGTTTCTTCACATGTTTTGTGATTTTGAGTGTTGGACATCACAGCTATTAGTTGTCAGGTACCTGGAATTTACTGCAGCTCTAATTGTCTCATAAGTTTTGTTTGGCAGCAATTAATTAAATTTCAGACCAGCGCTAATCTGTTTAAGTCTTATTTTAAAAGCCCATCATCATTTACTAATAAAAGATTTAAAAAAACATACACACACAATTAGAACCAGGTGCAGTGATGCATGCCTTTAGTCCCAACTATTCAGGAGGCTGAGGCAGGAGGATCTTGAGTTTGAGATCAGAGGTACACTATATAACTTAACAAGATGCTGACTCAAAAACAAAAAACTAAAAAGTGGGTGAGGTGATAGACCAGTGGTAAATCACTTACAAATTATATGTGAAGCCCTGGGTTCAACCCTCAGTATGGTAAAAATAAATAAATAAATAAATAAATAAATAAATAAATAAATAGTGCAAACATTTAGAACAGCTGAAGAGTGGCATTACCCCAGTGTTAGTTTATTTCTACTCTTATGCTAAATCTTTCTGGTTTCTCTACTTAATCACCTAGGTGTTCGGTGAAATCTTTCTGCTCCACATGCTCAGAACTCAAGTGTTTCTAAATGCTGTTACAGGCATAGCGGTGGTTCACCTTATATCTCCATAGCCTTTATCCCCAGAAATTTTTCTTTCCAGACTCTCAGGGTCTCATCCTATGCATGTGCAGCTTGACATTCAATCAAAAATTTCAGAATTTTAACCATATTTCTCAAACTCTTTCTGCATAGGTTTCTTTCTTCTCCAGTTCTCATTCCTGTAAATTTCAGCCATTTTGCCTTTAATACCCCCTCAACTCTGCCCCCACCATCTCTGTCTTCAGCTCAGCTGGAATATCATTTTGAGAATGGTTTTGCTTGAATTTGAGAGTGTTTAAATATCATTAAATTATACTTTTAAATATGGAAATAAGATATCTCTTGCCATTAAAATTTACTGACAAAGATGTAGAATGTGGCCCATTATTGTTTCAAAAATAAGAAAGAATAAGTCTACTGAGTGAGATTGAATATCTTATGGTAAGAAAATAATAAATCTGTATATATGAATTACACTTGCCTTTATTCAATAAAACACTAAAAAGTAGTAGAAATACAAGGTTAGAATCATAGATAACAGGAAGGTATATACAAATACGCACACATGCGCACACACACACATATATAATATACATATATATGTTATATATATATATATTATATATATATTCCATGATTCATAAGAAGGGATATTATATATTCATCTTAGAATAATCTTATCTCACAACTGAAGAAAGAAGGATTGGCATAGATGAGGCCATTTTAAAGAAATAAAGTTTTTACTAATGGATAAAATGCATCCTGAAGTGACATGGAAAACATTTCCTACAGAATACTTACAAATGTCCCTTAATTTTTGGAATACTTGTATTCTCAGTCAATAGAGAAATAAACGTGAGAAATTTGTGAGGAGGGAAGAAGAGACATCAAGACAAAAATAAAGAGTATTTTATCAAATGCTATCAATGATCCTGAGCTGAAAAAGTCTTCAACATTAAGAGAGGGAATTCTAAGGTATTTACAAGCACCTACTGTACACATATTGGGAGAAGGATGTGAAATCCACTCCTAAAAGAATACTGAAGCCATCAGTCATTGAAAACTCCAAGAGGGTTGCTAAGAGTCAGACCTGACTGGAGGGCACCTAACATCAACTACTGTACATGTAATCAATTGATAATCTAGTATTTGTGCTCCCAGTCAATAGAGACATATGTGTTTAGTAATAATAACTGGTAATATTTCAAGATTTATTAAATACTTTGCACAAGAAAAAAAAAGGAAAATGCACTTTAGATGAAATAACACATTTGCTGCTCAAGGAATTTCTGACCTTCAGTTCTCAAGTTAGTAATTCAGGCACAATAAGAGTGCCTTCTGACTTCAGATAAATTATTTCAAAATGAAACAAGCTAAGTAATAAAACGGGAATACAAACACAATTCTGAATGATTCCAGAGCCTGGGTGGTATATGACATGTGTTCAGAAGGATTCTGAAACACCATTCTAAACAAAAATATCTCATGTAAGCTATTCAAAAATCGGAGTGTTTAAAGGAGAACAAAACCCCTAACCTTATCTATATTTGTTATACATACCTCTTATAATTCAAAAAATGTGAAAAATTGATGCTGGGGATCTTCATTAACTTCCCAGTGGCAAGAATTGCCACACATCCATTGTGGACTAGGAATGGCAAACCCGGAAAATCAAGTATCTTGAGATTATTTAAAAAGACTCATACAAAAAATTTCCCCTTTATTTTAAAAGAAAGTATTAAAATGAAATCATGCATGACTTCAAAATGTATTCAGATTTCTCTATAGTGTGTAACAATAGGGAATTTTATCAGATTACATTTTCAATAAAGAGGAGTTTGAATGAGTTTGATGTGATTTCTGTTTCAATCATAAGGGTGACCTACACAAGAATCTTTTTTTTCCAATTATTTTACTTCTGCTCTCCCTATCTGAATTTTAACCTGTTAAAATGTGGGTGAATTTAAGGAAAAGCAAATCAGTTTGACCTTTAATGTAAAGTCATTTTTGTATGATCAAAACAGTACCATTTCCAATACTAGAAAGAATGTGGATTTTAAGATTCCAAAACACATACCATTCTCAGCAACCTGGCAGGAATGATAATGTGTCCACTGCTTGAATGATAACTTTATCTACATAACTGCCTTCCATCCTCTTTCCTTCACTGTATATTAAGACTTCTGCCCAGAGATATATGTTTAGCCAAGCTGTTTTAATATAACATATTAAACTTTAAAATGATTCAAGGACAAACACTGGACTTTAGCTCACTGTAGGATGCCACATTTTCTTGCATCATTTCCCTTCTTTTTTAGCAGCTATTTTACCACTACGGCAAGAAAGGAGGAATTATGCAGGAAAATTGCTATCAGCTGCTAACCCTGCTGGATTACACAACCCAGAGCATAAAAGCTTCCCTAGTGAAGCCTCTGACAGCTTGGGCCAAGCCATTAACCATTGCTAGCACCTAAGGGAAGAAATGGAATAAAATCCGATGGTTCTGAATATCCTAGAAGATTTTTATGCAAATAAAATTGATTTGAAATGCAGTTGTCCAGGACCCATCCCTAGAAATTTGTATTCAATTGATTTAGGATTAAAGTCCATGAATGTGCCTTTTTAACATGCTTAGTGTTTTTGTTTTTTTTGTTTTTGTTTTCGTTTTGCCGTACTGGGGGCTGAACCCAGGGTCTCGCGTCTGCATGCTCTGCAAGAGCTGGACCACGGAGCTGCACCTCAGCCCATTTTTTTTTTACTTTTTGAGACAGGGTCTCGCTAAATTACGCAGACTGCCTCTGGTCTCGAACTTGCGATCCTCCCTCCTCCGCCTCCCGAGCCGCTAGGATTACAGGCGTGTGCCACAACGCCCGGCCATGCTTAGGTATTTCTACCTAAATTACTGCATAAAATTTTCACTTAGATTTTCTTGGTGTGAGTATTTGCTCAGGCAAAACTACTAATTACATGGACTTGAAATTTGGAGTTCCAAGGTAGACCAAATATATCAGAACATAGAACATAATAAATGTATGGTTTTAATTGTTTTATTTTATTTTATTACTATTTTTTTTTCTTTTTTGCAGTACTGGAGGTTGAACCTAGGGCCTTGGGCTTGCATGCTTTGCAAGTGTTGGGCCGCTGAGCTGCACGCCCAGCCCACTTTCTGTTAACTTTTTGAGACAGTGTCTCACTAAATTACACAGACTGCTTTTGGTCTCCAATTTGCAATCCTCCTGTCTCTGCCTCCCAAGCCGCTGGGATTACAGGCATGTGCCACCATGCCTGGCTTTATTTTTAATTTTTTTAAAAGAAAAAGTTGGTATTTTCTGTCAGGCATGATGATACACACCTATAATCGTAGTACTTAGAAAGCTAAGGCAAGAGGACTATGAAAGAGGGCTACATGATGAAAACCTGTCTCAAAAAAAATAATTGATAAATAATAAGTGTATATATTCATGGGTTATAATGTAACATTTGGATATATGTCTGCATTTATATGTACTTCCTTTAAAATCAATGCAATAATTCAAAATCAGTGATGTATGCTTCTCTCATTGCTTTGTATTTGTGCAGTGTTAGATATGTTTAGGACTTCTCAAGGCATTTGTTGTCATTTTGAGTGTCTTGTGACCTATTGACTCACTCATATTCACAGATGGCTATTATGTATTTATTCAACAAATAATTAATTGACACCATTATGCTTTATCTGTGCTTTAAAATCAAATATCCAATACATTTCTGAATGAAACTCTCTAAAATCCTTAAACTATTTGCTCCTACTGCCTATTTCATGAAGTAATAGTAAATTTTCAGTTGACTACCCAAAGGACAATAGTTCTTTATATTGATGAAGTTATGATGTTATCAGCAGCAAGTAGAGATGTGTAAAATCATACATTCACAAATATGGTACTAAAATATAACCAAGAAAGTGACTTTTAGAGTTGGTGAAGAATAATGAATATTAATAGTTCTGTTATTTAAAGATTGAGTTTGTAATACTGAACATTAAGGTGGACATGCTCAATAGACAAGAAGAGGAGGTACATTGCTAAAGTTTTAGAAGGAAATCATCATCTGGTACTTGAAGTGAAATAGCAACTTAGGTTCCAGAAATTCCTAAAGAAGTTAGAGAAAAATGATGAAGAGAGAATCCTATGGAACAGAAACATGGGAGATACAAGCAGATGAAGGAATATTTTTCCCTCTATTTTACCTTTGTATCAAACCATTACTTTCCTCTAAACCTGGCCAGAGGCCACTCTTTCCTTAAGGGATTCCCTCATTGTATCTGAGGGTAGAGCTTTAAATCAAGGTACAAATGGCATCACGCGCCACAGAAGAAAAGGGATGACAAGTAGAGAATGGAAAATCAAGGACTGTTGTTTTGCCTAATTATATTCCATTCTCTCTGTCTTCTGGGTCAAAAATTCCTTGAGATCAGTAACCATATTTTCACCTACCTGGACATCCACTGTTCATTCATAAGGATTAATTAAAATCTTACCACAGAGATTTCCATAGGTAACACATGTAACAAGCTGTGGAATATATGTAATAAAGAAATAAAAAAACTCTACATCTAGGCATCTTACAATTGTTGAAACAAAAACAGCATATCCCATTTTATTGTACTATGCTGGGTAGGATTTGTTCTGAGTGAGACTTTACCTCTGTCAATGATACATTGTAAACAGTAGGTACTTAACAACAAAGGGCGGAATTAATTGACTGCATCCATGTGGACTTAAACGAAAATAAAATGGAAGTACAGATGATGGCAAGGAAAAATGGATTTGTACCACACTTGGTGCCTTGCCTACTGAAGCATTTTACATTTCATTTTCATATGTGCAAATGCAAAATTCGGGAGGAGATCATAGGATCTTACAAAGTGATGACTTCAGAGATACTTGACCTCTTTCAAATCAAAGTAAGTTATTTAGATAACAATCTACCTTAGATACTTCCTTTGTTTCTTATCTTCCACTCTGGTTTCATAATATTTAAACATCCCAACATTTTATACATAATATGTACTTCACTTAAATTGTCATTTTAATGTCAACTACTCTCTTGCCCAGCTTTTATATAAAATTATGTTAATGACTACAAATTTATCAGCTCCAATTCAAAATGGGTCAATCTATGATCTTGGACTTTTGAAATAGAGTTATCTACTCTCTCAATAGATACATGATTGTTCTTGTTGTTGTTGTTAGGTGCCAGTATCCGACTCATAGCGACCCTGTGTACAACAGGGGAAACACTATTGTCAGTGCTTCTCTGCTATTCATAGGGTTTTCAATGGCAGATTGATTTTTGGGAGGGGGTTGCCAGGTCCTTCTCCCAAGCCTACAGCTTCTGGTGTTCCCAGGTGGTCTCCCATCCAGGTACTAACCAGGCCCGACCCTGCTTAGCTTCCGAGACATGACGGGATCGGATGCCACAGGGCTATAGCTGCAGGCAGATACATGATAGAGAAGTCAATCTGATAGTGGTAGCTTTGTAATATCTTGCTATTTAACAATATTTAAGTTATTTTCTGAAACTTTCACAAGAAATTCTACTTGAAATGTCTTTGGTTCTTTTCCCTAAGTAACTTGTATACTAAAAAATGCATTTTCTCCCTTATGTTTAAATTGAAATAAAGGATTCTTTCCAGTTCTGTTAATATTTATAAAACCTTTAACATTTTCATTGAAACACAGTGAAAATTGGTTCTTTGTGTAGTTTTTGCCAGTGTGGGTTAGGTAATACAAGCATTCCTTTGATAAAATGAAGATAACATTAGTCTTTGTTCATCACCTCAGAGCCTGGAGTGGACTAAATCTCCCTTTCCTGGAGTGGATATTAAGGGATATGTAAAAATGTGCATGTAGCATGCAAATAAAGGACAGGGGGTGGGAATCAAACAGCTGGGCACAGTGGTATGTGCCTGTAATCCCAGTGACGTGGGAGATGGTGGCAGGAGGAGCACAAGTTTGAGGCGAGAGACAGCCTTCGTAACTTAGTAAGACACTATCTCATGATACAGAACAAAAGAAAATGGAGCCTTAGAGTGCAGCTTAATGGTAGAACACTTGCAAAATACATCACAAGAGGGTTCTAGCTTCAATCCACAGTAATGCGTGCACACACACACACACACACACACACACACACACACACACACACACAGACAAGAAAAGGAAGAATAAAAGAAAATCAAATTCACAACACCTGGAACAGAGTGACTGAATTTAATATGGAACTTGGATTCTGTAATAACTGTATTCCTTTTAGGCACCAAAAATGGTTGCTTTTGACAGAGAGGGGGAGATGAGACAGTCCTTAATATGAGGTAGCATAGGTTGTTCTCAAACTTGCAATCCTCCTGTGTCTGTCTCCTATGTGGCCTGGATTACAAACACATGCCTCCATGCTGGTGGTCATTTCTCATAATGAATTTATGGCTACGTTAAATTATTATTATTATTTCATTTATGCTATGTAATATAATGTTATGCTGTGCAATGTCCAGTCTCAAGGTATTGGCTCTTCCTTTAAAACTAATATATTCTTATCCTTCAGTGATTATGACCATTTAGTTTTTCTGCCAGAGTTGTCATGGCATGCAAAAACCTTATTCCATACATTTTCTCTTTTTTTTTAATTGCCTGTGAGCTTTAAGAAGACCTTCTTAGAGCCCATATTCTCTTCCTTTTTGAGATAATTTTTGCTAATGTGACAGACAAAGCATGTAGAAAATACCTTGGACTTGGTTCTAATTCTTAGCTTCCAGCTGAGAAAGCTTGAGCAAGTCACTTTACCTTTCAAAATTCTTTTTCTCGTATATAAAAGAAATAAAAATGCCCTATTCTACTTCAAAAAATCATAAATATTTTAAATCAGATTCGCAGATTCTACTCATTTTCTAGGACTGATGTAACAAATTACCTCAAATTGGTGGCATAAAACAACAGAAATATGGTCTCTTAGAGCTCTGGAGGACAGAAATAAGAAAACAAAGCATTGGCAAAGTCATGCTCCTTCTCTCTAGGAGAGAATCCATTCTTCCAACTTCAGTTGGCTGCCAGTATCCCTTGGCTTATCACTACCTAATGTCAATCTCTTCCTCAAAGGTCATATTTCTTCTTTTCTTTTTCCCTGTGTGTTGAATCCTCTTGTGTCTCTTTATTACAAAGACACATATCAATGGATTTCTGACCCAACCCAATACACAGAAGAATGCTACAAGTCAATATTTTTAACTTTATTACCAACAAAGACCCTTTTTCAAGTAAGAGCACATTCATAAATTCCATGGATTAGGATGGACATGCCTTTTAGTGGGTGACCATTCAGACCATTACACTGATATTTCTCCATCCACCATAATCCACATAGAAACAACAATAAAGGCAGGAGGCTGAAGACAGTAAGCTTCATCTTTCATAGACTTAAATTCATTAAACACCATCTTCATATGATCTAAAAGATAATCCTTCCATATTAACAATTTTAAAACAGAAAATGTAGTTCCTTAAAAACCATTATAAGCTGCCTAAATTTCACTGACTCCTTGATGTAATCTAAGTATTGTAAAATGAAAAGCCCAATTATTGTTAATACATTGTCACTCCAAAATGACAACTGTACAGCTATTCATAGAACTCGAGCACTCCTTAGTTACAATGCAGAAAGAGCCAGAGTCTTTTTCTATGTTTTAAAAAAGTGCTAATTCATTCTATGTGTAATTTTGAATTGTTGACTAAATGGTAAGCTTAGTGTTAATTTGGAAACTTCCTAAAGAATCCACAATGATGTTTTATGTTTAAAGGCCAATTGATCAATATTTTATGACTAGGTATATTGTATTATTTGAGAAAAAGTCAACATTCATATAAATGTCGTGATTATTGACACCAGGTTGCATAATGGACAATCTAAAGAGAAAAGAAAAGGAAAAACAGTGAGAAATAAGCCAACAATATAATTATGTGGCTAAGAATATCCAATTGTTTGTGAAAGAGTTAGTATGTTAGTATACTGTCAAAGAATTATGTAGGAAGTCCTAACAGTACTGGAGGAGATAGGCTTCAGAAAGGCTCCATTTTAATTACATTATTAACATGTGATTATTTCCAACCAGACTCAGTGTTTGGAGTAAAAAATGTGAATAAAGTATAGATATTATGATATTTGCTTCTTTCCTCTAAATATTGGATACTGCATACACATGCTTTTAATATGTCAAAAGCTCATGGGTTTGGTATTTTTATTACTTTGCTAGGTTTTTATAAACAACAGGCACAATACAATGATAAGAACTTAATTAAACCTGTTGTCCATATCTACTAAACACAAAGGCATATTTTCCTGTTTTGACCTTCTTACAGTTTTCATTCCATTTTACTTATCCAAGAAAATTTGAATTTAATTTGCAAGTCAAATATCAGGAGACATTTCTCAAAAAAGCACAATATCTACTGATCTTCCCTTCATCTATTTATTGTATCATAAATATTTGTCTGACAAGTGCCTTCAATAACTCTGGCTTCTTTTTCATCTTTCTTGCATATGAAAGGACAACCAAGAGTCAAAGCGCCATAACTTTAAATGAATAGCACATTTCTGCTAAAATGTCTTAGAACAAAAACAGGTGAATTTTTTTGAAAAAAATAAAAAATTTAGATTTTCTACTTCATTTTATCTAAAAATGCAGACAATGTGAAAAGAATATGAAAAATTTAAATAATAGCAGTGACAAAAATGAGCATTTTATAAAAACACAGAGAGAAAAATGTCAAGAAAATGAAGGAAGGAAAGAAAGAATTGAAAGAAAGAAATGAAAGAAAAGAAAGAAGAAAGTTAACATTGTGCAATAAATTACAAAAATAAGATTGAAGAATTAACCGGATATGCACTATCTCTTTAAAGAAACTTTAAAATGTTTTTATAGAAGGAATTAGTGACTATAATATTGTATTAGTCCTGCTTTGGGCACTGTAAGAAAATACTAAAGACTGGGTGCCTTAAACAATAGAAATTTGTTTCTCTCAGGCTAGAAATACCAGGTCAAGGTGGCAGCAGGACAGATGCACCCTGAGGATTCTTTTCTTGGCCTGTAGGCAGCTGCCATGTTGTTGGTTGCTCACATGATCATTGCTTCTTGTGCAAACAGAAAGCAAAAGATTGTTCCAGCTCTGATCCTCTCCTCTTATAAGTACACTAGTCCTATAGGATCAGAACTTCAAACATTATGGTCTCATGTAACCTTAATTACATCCTTACTGGCATGATCACAAAATATAGCCACAATGAGAATTAACACAGGAATTTGGGAGAGGCAAATTTGAAGAGTCCACAACTTATTGTTATTGTTGCTGTTAAGTACCATCTAGTCAGGTCCAGCTCATAGTGAACCTATGTACAACAGAAGGAAACACTCCCCAACACTGTACCATGCCCTGCACTATGTCAGTGCTTCTCTGCTATGCATAGGATTTTCAATAGCTGATTGTTTCAGGAGTGGGCTGTGGGTCCTCCTAAGGCTGAAATACCTGGTATTCCTGGGCAGTCTCCCAGCCAAGTACTAACCAGGTCCAACCCTGTTTAGATTCCAAGACATGAAGGGATTGGATACCACAGGGCTATGGGTAGGCTTCTCTGAATATAGAACTAAGATAACCAGTTTATTCCTGTAAAAGTGAGGTCTGGTGCATGCTTCTTTTACATGATGATGCTTCTGAAATTTTAGGACAAGTTTCTTCCTTTCTGAGCCTTCTCTATTTGCACCTGTGTGTCTTCAGCTTATTGCTCAGTTTGTATGATATGAGCCACACCCAGAGAAAGTCTTGGACACTATCAATATTACTCTTAAATTTCCATATACAACCCTAGGCCATATGTGATTTCCAGTAGACTGAAATTGAACTCTCTCTTTGATTTATTTTGAACTACATATAATTTCCTATATCAAGTCACGTGAAGAGAAATGAATATAGTCTGCACAAAATACAGCATATGATTACTTATTTATTCAGTGAATATTTACTGAATACTCATGCATTTTAAATTCTTTTTTCTGGCTTGGAAGATTCCTAGTTTATTTCTGTATGTCTAAGGTCTATTATATCCCCATTAATATGTCATGTCTTTATAATAGTGCTTTGATGAAAAATATAAACATTTTTATAAGGTCATACAACTAATTTATTTGGAGAGATTGGGGACAACTTGTGAGGAGGATTATCCACAATGAAGTGACATTTAAGTCTAGACAAAAAGAATATGTAAGTATTCATGATTTGAACTATGGCTAAGGAGGGGTAAAGAAATTATCAGGTATAAGAAAAAACAAATATGAAACCCATGAGAAGAGAAAATATTTGACCCCACAGTGATGGGGACATATAGAGTAAGAAGGAGAGCCCATGAAGGCGGATGTGATGCAGGGCCATATGGGGAGAAACACAATTCTTGAATCTGTGATAACAATACGGAAACATGGATGCAGTCAATTAATTCTGCCCTTTGTTGTTAAGTACCTACTGTTTACAATGTATGTATATATAAATATATAGATAAGATATACAGAGATAGATGCATGGGTATTTATGTTTGTATGTAAGATTGTTGTTAGGTGCTATCGAGTCAGTTTGTCTAAATCATAGAGACCCTATATACAACAGGTGAAACAGTGTTGTTAGTGCTTCTCTTTTACCCATAAGGTTTTCAGTCACTGATTTTTTTGGTGGGGTAGTGGGTTGCCAGGTCCTTCTTCCGAGCCTACAACACCTGATGTTTCCAAGAGGTCTCCCATTCAAGTACTAACCAGGCCTGACCCTGCTTAGCTTCTGAGATCTGATAGGATTGGATGCCACCGTGGTTCCGCTGCAGGTGTATATAAGATATATTAGTCCTATAATAGGTAGTAATTAATCCTATAATAGAAATATAGAAATTCTCAATATATACTATGTATGTATAAGTCTATATTTATATTTATCTCTCATTTATACAGAGGGTGCCAAGGATGTATACACATTCATTGTATTAAAATTTTAATGTTCAATATATACCAATAACAAAAGATAAAAACAAGTCACATTTGACTTCTGCAATTACAAGAGGTGATATTACCCAGTGTTATTATGATTCAATTCAACTTCAAAAGGTAACACAGAGATAACATCTTTTAAATGTGTATACTTCTTTTTTGGCAACAGGGTATATGAGGGAGAGAAGAAAAGACTAAATGGCAATTCATTTCTACTGATATAATATTCTCATAGTGGGACATTTATTGGATTTGGTTTTTATTCAGTAACAGAAATTCTTATAAATTATATAGCTAGCTGGATGTTGTTTTAGGTGTCATTGAGTCCAGTCCGACTCATAGAGACCCTATGTATAACAGAATAAAACACTCCCCAACACTGGGACATGCCTGGCACTGTGTCTGTCCTTCTCTACAATTCACAGGGTTTTCAGTGGCTGATTGTTTGGGGAGTGGGCTGCCCCATCCTTCTCCTATTATTGCAGTGCTTGGAATTGAACTCAGGGCTTCAGAGCTCACAGGGCAAGCATTCAACCAACTGAGCTAAATGCCAGCCCCATGTGGATGGACAGATCTACGCATATAACTTGCTATTTCATTTCCTAAGCATTTCAAAGCATTTCTCAGTTCTAATGGATGTCAGGTGTTCAATTCCCTGAAATTAAATAATTACAAATAAAAATGAGTTAAGCAATGGGACTAATGTTATGACAATCTGTGCTCTGTGGCAGGTCCTATGCTAGAGAATGGAAATATTGCTGTAATTAAGGCAAGTCTTCCTTGACACCTTATATTTTACTGACATAATACACAATATTATTCAACATTATCTATTTGTTTTTATAATTTCAAGAAAACATTGCATAAACATTGTAAGAGACTAGATTTAATATGGATACTTTTGATACTGAGTCTCAAAACTTCCACTAAAATTCTAATGAATGATTTGGAAAAACAAAATTATGAAAAGGGAGATTAAAGATTTTTTTCCTGATCTGTTATCAGAATCTGAAAGAAAGTTTATACATGTGTCAGAACTGTACTATGCTGTCTGAAACTAAGAAAGCTTATGAAAATAGCTATCGTTAATCTGATCCCTTCTTTACTATTTATTTGCTATACTTGCCTTTCTCAGCCAAGGAGAAAGGAACTTACCTTACTTTAGTAATGTCATTTGAGGCCTGCCTGGCACTATTCATTTATTTTACCTCCCCATCACAATCTTTCCTTCAACAGTCAGTTCCTTGGTGAAATGTTCATAAATAAAGTTTTCCAAAAGGATGAGAAGACTGGAAAATCCATAACTGAGAGCAAAACAGGGAGCATAAATATTTGAATACTTCATCTATTGAGAATATCAGAGAGCTAGGTGATAAGTTACTATGTTTCTACTTTGATGTAACTCAACTGTGTGATATGGAACATTTGTCTATGTAGTTGGAATATTAATCCATTCTAGCAAATGCTAGTGTTGTTGCTGTTAGGTGCCATCGAGTTTGGTCTTTAGTTCATTAAATTTTCTCTATAACTTATAATTCTCATTCTTTGACTGAATTAGGTTTACTTCACTCATCTTTTTCTTTTCTTTCTTTCTTTCTTTCTTTTTTTTTGTCTTGTGGTGGAAAATCAGGCTGTTATATTGAGATCTTTCTGTTTTATTAATACAGACATTTAAATCTATAAATTTCCCTCTAAGCACTGTTTTACTGCTTCCTATACACTTTGGTTTGTTTTATATCCATTTGTATTTGTCTTATGTTTTCTAATATCCCTACCACTTTCTTCTTTGACATATTGGATATCTAGGATTGTAATTTTTGATTTCCACATATTTTTGAATGTCCTAATTTCTTTCTGTTGTTAATTTCTGATTTCATTTAGTGTAGAATATATATTGGAGTAGTTGTATAATATATTTTATATCATTTCTATCATTTAATATTTATTTTACAGTTTACATTATGAGAACCTCAGGATGTTTCCAGTGCATTTGAGTACAATATTTTTCTGTTGGTAGGTGTAATGTTCTGTAGGTTTCTGATAGCCATAGTTGGTTTTTATCATTGTTCAACTCTTGTATATCCTAGTTGTTTTGTACATCACTCAAAGTGGAATACTGGACTATTCAACCATTGCTTTTATATTTTTACATGTGATATGCTCAAAAATAAATACACATTGTCTTATCTAATCATCCTTTAAAAGAGTTAAGATGTAAAAGGAAAAAATCTATTCATTTGTATTGTCTTTTTTACTGCATAATTGTCTTTAGTGATTCTCTTTGTTTTTAGTGTGCATTTGAATTACCATCTGGGGTTATTTGCTTTTGGTCTGTAGTAAAACTCCTTTAATAAATGCTGATACATTTTCTGAGATTTTTTTTATCTAAGAATGTCTCCATTTGACACACACGTATATAGATTTATATATTATGAAGACAGTTGTACTGGATACAATTCTTAGTTGATGAGTTTGTTTGTTTGTTTATTCATCAATGAATGAGCATTTTAAATATGTTATCTCACTTCTGACCATCACAGTTTCTACAAAAATTCATCTATTAATTATTTCTCCTGAAAGAGATGAATCAATTTTCTCTTGCTTTCAAGATTTTTTTCTTTCCCTATGATCTGTCTATTTCCTTGAGTAAATGTTTCTTCATTTGCTGTTTTCCTCCAGAAACATTTCCAGGGACTTTAAATGTATCTTGTTTTATAATTTTCATCAGCTTCGCTGAAAAGGATGTCTGTGAGCTTCTCATATTATCTTACTGAAACGGAATTCTCTAATGATATATATATTTTATAATTAAAAAGAAAATTTGAGAAGATTACTGGAATTAAAAGCAATTTCCAAAACAATTACATTTGCACACCAGCAACATTTAATTGAAAATATAGTTTTTAAAGATAACTAATTTTAGAAAAGTTTACTATAGCAACAAAATGTATATACCACTAATAATAGCATTCTCAAAAGATGTGAGAGTGTCTTATAGCTAAAATAAAGTTTATTAACATACATTAAAGAAAATAAGCAATAAACATGTCATTGAAAACCAATAACCATAAGGTAGTCAATGCTCCCAAAACTGGTTTATGGTTTGATATAATTTTTACCAAAGTTCTTAAACGAATTTTAATGGAATTTGATAATCTGATTCTACACTTACCAGAGGACAGAAAACAAGCAAATAGCCCAGAAATTCTTAGCAAACATGGTAGAGGAAATATCCTGACAAATAGTAAGAGTTTTTATAAATTTCTCATACTTAGCTCAGTTGGTACAATGCCACTCTGTGCTATTTGAAGCCATGGGTTTGATCCTCAGCACTGCAAAAATGGGAGAAAGACCTAGCAGCCCACTCCCAAAGCAATCCTGAAACAATCAGCCAATTAAAACCCTATGAACAGTAGAGAAGCCCTGACATAGTGCCATGCATGGCAGAATGTCCAATAGTGTTTCATTGTGTTGTACATAGGGCTACTATGAGTCAGACTCAACCCAAGAGCACCTAACAACAACAACATTAATGCAAGTTTAGAAAAATAGACTATTGAAGGAGAATAGAATTTCCCTAAAAGGATGAGGATACAACAGTTTTGATTTGTGAGAGAATTACCCTTGAGAAAACATCATCAGTGTTTTATAAATTTCACTTAATTTAAGTAAGACAGGTAGCATTATGAAAAACAATATTATGTAATTAAAATTTTTAAATAGGCTGAAAATCACTAATCATAACAGAGATTGACAAAATTCACTATATTAAAATTAAAATTTTGCTGGGCAGTAGTGCACATCTATAATCTCAGCACTCCAGAAGCTAAGGAAGATCAACTCAAGTTGGATTCCATCTTGGTCTACATAGTAAACTCCAGTCTGGGTCATACAGGGAATGTCTATCTCAAAAAAAAATTTTAAAGTATTCACGAAATGAAAAATGAAACAAAACAAGTTTTAAAGAATGAAAAAGTTGTAGGAGATATTTGCAACATATAAGATTAAAAATTTATTCCCAATACATTTGTTTGAACTCTATGGAACTAATACTTGATGCATTTCAATATACACAGTAATAATAATTCAATTTGGTTTGCCAGCAAACAATTCAAGTAAGTCAATAATACATAAAAGTACCAATAAAATTGCTTAAAAATAATTAAAAAGAGAAGTAGACAAATAAGGGATTGATGTTGTCCTGAGCTGGCATGCAAAACTTAACAAAATTGACTCATACATTTCCCTCACCCAGTTAATAAATTAGTGGGTATAGAAAGGAGGAAACATGCAAATTTCAGATTAGTACAAAAATATGAGTGTTTAGTCTTACACGTACCAGTGCTTTTTTTAATAATAAAGAATATGACTTTGTTCTGCAACAAGTAACATTCCTGCTGTGGTTTTTAAATTGTCATTTTTGACTACTTTAAAGAGAGTCTATGCAAAAATACTTTCTCATATAAATAATGTCAACTACAGAAAGACAAAAGCCTCATTGTAATTTTATTAATTGTATCTTGAAGAACAATTTCTTTCTTCTGTTTTGAACTATGGTATATGAAATCACCCACAAATATTCCCTTTACTAATTAACTCTGTACTCAAACTTGCCCCACACTTTCTGAAAATATAACACAATCATATATGCCGTGTCTGTTTTGAGATAATGGTTCTCTGCTCTGATGTTACTCGTATTTCCTTCTAAATAATAGAAATAAAGATTATTGGATCATTTGGTTTATCAGTGCGTAACTCCATTAGAAACCACTTTTGGCTCTGCAAATTAGTATATAATGAGGCACAACCAGAAGAAATTTAGAAAAAAATTGTTAATTTAGAGTGCTTTTTCTGTTTGAATACCTACTTGTTGTTGGTATCCAACTCATAGCGACCTTCTGTACAACAGGGGAAACACTATTGTCAGTGCTTCTCTGCTGCTCATAGGGTTTTCAATGGCAGATTGATTTTTGGGAGGGGGTTGCCAGGTCCTTCTCCCAAGCCTACAGCTTCTGGTGTTCCCAGGTAGTCTCCCATCCAGGTACTACCCAGGCCTGACCCTGCTTAGCTTCGGAGACCTGATGGGATCGGATGCCACAGGGCTACCACTGCAGGCGAATACCTACTAGTAAGACATTATAGATCTGTTTATTTCTTAAGCAAAGCAAGAAGACATGTAATTATACATGCATGTTGGGAAATATGTATCTTTTTTGGAATACTAATATAGTATTATATGGTAAGTTTTAACACAGTAGAGTCATTTTAATGGTATATTTTTGTCTACCTATTTGAGTGATTTGGAAGCCATATGACATTGATCACCAGAAATTGAATAGCAATGGTTTGAACACATTGCTTTAATATTTAACAATGAAGTAGCTAAGCATTCTAAAGTCTGGGAATTTTACAACATTTGGAAAAAAAAAATATATATATATATATATGTATATCTAATTTTGGGCTGGGATTTAGCTCAGTTGGTAGAGCACTGCGCTGCAGTCTCTGAGGTCCCAAGTTCAATTCCCAGCACCGCAAAAATGGGAGAAGGACCTGGCAATCCACTCCCAAGGCAATCCCGGAACAGTCTGCCATTGAAAACCCTATGAGGGTCGCTATGAGTTGGATACTGACTGACTCGGTGGCACCTAACAACAACATATATAATATTTTTTCAGATAATAACATCACTCACAGTAGCCATATATTTTTGTTTGTTTGTTTTTGATTGGAATACCAGTGTGAGATAATCAGTGTTCCCATTTTAAGTAGAAATATATCTTACATTAATCAAAATGAGAAAGTAGATTAATAATATATAAAATATGACTGTAGTTTTATGACGATGAAGGGAAACCAAATAAAATTTACTTAGGGAGTGAAATTATGAGAACTATATGGCTAAGAGAGGACCAATCATTTTTCCCTGACCAATTTTATATCAAATCAAAGATACATCCTTAAGTATTGCTTAAATGTTCTTAACTATTACTCCAACTAACCAATGTATATCTCCATATAAATAACTGATATGTGGGAAATGGAAAATCTGATCTTAAGCTTTTCACCTTTTCTAACTTTTATAACCATTACAATCAAGTAATTCTACAGAATTTTAATATACACGGCGTATCTGCTCCACTTGGCAATAAATGAGGCTTTTGGTATATTTTAGTAAAAATGCCTTAATGCACAATTGACTCATTTTTAGGTATATGAGAGCAATAAAGTACATCAGTTTGCAAACCATATTGTCATGTAGTCTATCTTTTAATGGAAGCTTCACAAATCTTTCAAATATATCCAGTCAATATTGCTGAATGCATATGGATTTATGGAGATTGGATATATGTCTTCTGAAAGGACCCTTAAAGATTACTTTTATAAAATAAATCATTTGCATTTATAAAAGGGTGGTAGATTTCCATTAATTCACCATGGAATTCCATTCATTTAACCTGCTGGCTTGTGGATGTTTTGGTTCACGCCATTTGAAAAGTGGGAAGAGGAAGGGGGAGAGACTTTGATTTCATCCAGTGGAGTTAAGATTGTCTTAAGGTTTGGGGAGGATTTATGAACTAGAAAAAGAAGTGTCGTTTGGGAAACCATTTTGAAATGATGCCAATTATTGTAACTTTCACTTTTTCCAGATAATTCCCTCAGCATTTTGGCAAAGCATAATGGATTCAACCGCCAGAAGCAAGAAGTCTATCTTTTACCAATCATAATCAGTGATAGTGGGAATCCTCCACTGAGCAGCACCAGCACCCTGACCATCCGGGTCTGTGGCTGTAGCAATGATGGTGTTGTCCAGTCTTGTAATGTTGAAGCTTATGTCCTCCCAATTGGACTCAGTATGGGCGCCTTAATCGCCATATTGGCATGCATCATTTTGCTGCTAGGTAGGTATTTTCTTCATACTCTAATGGTCACCATTTTTTTCTGATTCATAAATGACTGTCAATAAGGACAGCAAACTCTAACCTGGCCAGTAGTCAGATTTGTTTTGTGGAAGAGGAAATCCCATTTCCACAGCTGAAGTCATTAAGAGGAGGTGAAGAAAGAAAGGATTGTGATAGTACATGTCCAATCAGAGAGAACGTCAAGGGCCTTTTTCAGTGATATCACTGGTGAACAGACAGATGAAACATTAAAAAAAAGCATACTAATGATAGAAGTGAGGACTGGCCTTTCTGTGTTTAACATAGCATCTATTTTGTAAGAAGTCTTCCAGATATTCTGGATGCACACCAGCTTACTGAAAATGGGGGCCCTGTTATGCTCATAATACTGTTTTATCTAAACAATATATAGATTGGGTTATCAAGTTCATCAAATTCCAAAAGGTTTTCTTCAAAGTAACAATTATATTCCACAGATATTTTAATTGAAGTTAATACCAAGTTAAAAGGAAGATTTGCAAATTAAGCAAAAGCTGCTATAAACTTCCATTTAAAAAATCTAATTATAAAAATTAGATTGGATGGTAGGGAAATATCAAAAAGAAGAGTTGTAACTTATTCTGCCCTGGATGAATAAAACATTTTAAGGATGGTATGAGTTGATGCCTTCCCATTGACGTCTGTTGTGCTTACCCAATCCAGGATTTAATCCTCACTTTACTGGCATATTTTTCTCCAATAGTTTAAGTTTATTTGGCTACTGTGGCTAGTTGGTTAAGTGTTCCTTTCCTTTCTCCATCAATAAGCTTACCTTTCCAAGTAAAGGAGTTCCAGTCTTCATTCAAGATAGACTTGCCCCTGCAACTTTGATATTTACTTTTTCTATTTAAAAAGTACATTATTTAATTGGAAAAGGAATTAAAGAATTGTTAAAACACAAATTGTCATAGATAGGACCTCTCTCCTTTTTAAAAATAAAAGATAGGCATGGGAACAAAGGATTGAATGACTTACCCAAGATACACAGCAGGTTAGTCACTCTGTTATATTTTGTTTTGTATACTTCACTCTAGAGCTGCTACCCATGTGAAATGTAACTTTTCATAATGACTAAATGCAAACTTATCCATGTAAGCCATGTCTCTATCACCATTTCAAAAAAATAAATAACCTGGAATAAAAATTACCCAAAATTTAGTGTTCATCCTTCAGAAAGTTGTTCAGTTTAATTCCCTAATGAAGACTATGAAAGTTGTGTGCTCATAGGCTTTAAAAGCGCCTGCTGTCTTAACATATACAGCGCGCTGCTCACAAAATAGTACGCTCCTTTGTCTAATTGTTACTTGCTCTTTTTGCGACAGTCATTGTGGTGCTGTTCGTAACTCTGCGGCGACATAAAAACGAGCCATTAATTATCAAAGACGATGAAGACGTTCGAGAAAACATCATTCGCTACGATGATGAAGGAGGAGGGGAGGAGGACACAGAGGCTTTTGACATTGCGACTTTACAAAACCCAGATGGAATTAATGGATTTTTACCCCGTAAGGATATTAAACCAGATTTGCAGTTTATGCCAAGGCAAGGGCTTGCTCCAGTTCCAAATGGTGTTGATGTCGATGAATTTATAAATGTAAGGCTGCACGAGGCAGATAATGACCCCACAGCCCCACCCTATGACTCCATTCAGATTTATGGCTATGAAGGCCGAGGGTCTGTGGCTGGCTCCCTCAGCTCCTTGGAGTCCACCACATCAGACTCAGACCAGAATTTTGACTACCTCAGTGACTGGGGTCCCCGCTTTAAGAGACTGGGCGAACTCTACTCTGTTGGTGAAAGTGACAAAGAAACTTGACAGTGGATTATAAATAAATCAATGGAACTGAGCATTCTGTAATATTCTAGGGTCACTCCCTTTAGAAACAACCAATGTGGCTATTTGTTTTAGAGGCAAGTTTAGCACCAATCATCTATAAACTCAACCACATTTTAATGTTGAACCAAAAAAAAGAGTAAAAATAAAAATAAAAAGTATACGGTATATGATAGGAGGTTATAAATCTTGTGGAGTGTGAATTAAGTATGTGGACTGTCTAGAAGTCTTTGAATATTTGACATTTACCTGACTACCACAGACAAGATTGGGATCCTAGCTAATCCTTAGTGAAGTGGTTTTAAAAAGAGGAAAAAAATCAAAATTAAAAGGTGCTTTCTTAGAAAAACGGACCTGCAAGGAATCTGCTGCTGTTATGTGTCTCCTGCAAGGATTTTTATGAATGCAAATGGTTTTTTTCCCCTTCGCCAATAAGGATCCCGCCACAAATGATAAAGCAATACTTGGTCTGCTGTACATTATGATTTTTTTGAGTTTTGGGAGGCCTCCTAGATTATAGAGTACGGTGACCACACATTGTACATAATTGTTGGCCCCACTCACCAGAGACTGAATAGCATCTTTAAATATTGTGTCAAGCCTTAAAAATATTCACATGTTCGTAATCCATTCCAGGGTGGGGATGGCCAACTCAAGGGTGGGAGGAGAGAGATCCCGTTCAAACAGGCTTGTTTCTAGAAGCAGGGTTCCTCATTCCCTCCACTGCATCTTCTTCCACGAGGACGCAAAGATAAACTGTATTCCACAGTGGACTACATCAGAGACAGATGGTTTTACTGCTAGTGCGTGAATTTATTTGTTTAATCCCTCAAAATAAATATTTTATTGATGTCCATTAATGCTTTTATTTATTAAGGTTGGTGATCTATAGATTAAGGGACTATATGGGAAAAACTAAATTATATCCATTGATAATCCTTTAGATTGTTTTATATAAATATATATATATATATATACACAATGAATGTTTAATACATGTACATTTTGATGGGATAAGTATGGCAGGCAATATTATCAAAAGAAGAGCTAATAGCCTCTTTAGAGTAGAAAGTGTTATTGTGGCTGGTAATGGCTGGAACAGCATTTTCCCAGAGAAACTTTTGGACTGTTTTCTATTTTGTTCCTAATCCTAGTATTTGGTGTTTTTACTACAAGCACAAACATCTGAAAATATATTGATTCCTGTGAATATTTAAACTCTAGACTTTAGATACTTATATAATGCCCTGCCCGATAAACAGGCTTCAAGTTGCCCCCACTATTTTAGAGCAGAAACTGATTTGTACATAATTTTACTGCTTATGTTTTTAGCATCTCTATCCCTGATCATGGTGATGCACAGAATGTCTTAGACTGCAAAACCAGAACAGCACTAGATGTGAGCATATTTAATTTGTAATGAAAACCTGCCATGTAGGAATAGAAACTGTATTATAAAACTCAAGTATTACATGCAGATTATTTTAATTTTCTACTTTGCTTTAATGCAATATTGTTTAATTACTCCATGTATTGTATTCAGAGAAACTCCTGTATTGTTTCCTACTTTGTGAAATATATTTTTATAAATATCTTTGTCGTCATCATTTTTTTCAGCCAAATGAAGATCTATTAACAGAATTATCACCTCTCACTAAAATTCTAAAAATGTCAACCAAACCGTCCTAAGGACTACTTTTAATTTATAAGAGTTTTTATTGTAAAGATACAGAGAAGAAAACCTGCTTGTTAATGATCACACAGCAAGAGACCAGAAGAGGAATAAAAGAAACATATACCTAAAAGATAGTTCAGCTGAATGTTTGGGTGCCTCTGCAAGCAGGTGATGAAGAAGAATTAGGAGTAAAAGATAAAAGAAAGAGTAAGCAGTATTGGGCAGGGAAAGCCTTCAGACAGGATTACCATTCTACAACTTACAAAAATAAAAGTATCTTAGAGCAGGATTTGGTAAGAGAAATTTTGAAATTACAGATCTGAAAATTCTTTCCTAGCTCATTACAGGTCTCTGTAGTGAAAGACTGGCTACTAGAGCAAGATCTCATTGGGCAAAAAATGTCAGGGTCTTGTCACCTCCTATCTTAGTCATTAGGTGGGAGTTGCCTAAGAAAAGCATGGTTTTGACTTGGAAACTGAAGGCACCAACTTCTGGAAGCTACCTCCACTATGACAAAAATACAATAAGAACTATACTAAGAACATAAAGTCTAACTCAATATTTACTGAGTCCCTATTGTCCAAGAATAATTCATCTTTCATATTTATACCACCAGTTACTGAACACTTTTTCATGAAGCCAAATGGATGGTACAGAGTAACTTTTATATACACCAGTTTAGCACAGTATCTAAAATAAGTATGTGACAAATATAAATTATTAATAGTACTTCTAGTAATAATCAATAGCTCCCTTCTATCTTGCACACTCTAAATGAAAGTGAGATTATTTTTTATCTTTTGTAGATCAGACTCATTTTTGTTTACTTTATAATGAAGTGCCACAGATTAAACAAACATATTAGGTGACTGAAATATTACACTATTGTGTCCAGGATTATAAAGTCTATATTGTTCGATGGGTAATCAATAGTATAATCTTCTTCATGTGGTGGATTTTGTGGGAAAGACCTAATGTCTGATGTACTAGTTGTCCAAACTTTGCCTCAGAATGGATCTTTCCCAGGAAGAAAGTATGAAAACATGGATGTCTTACTCATTTTCTTTGTCAATACCATCCTAGCATTTTGTGCATAAAAGCCAATTTCAAGTTTTGTCATGTGGGGTAAAGTGAGAAATACTGTATTCATACTATGGCTATACTATATGAACCGTGCTTTTCATATGTCCTTGAATTTAAATAAAGACCTGAAGAAGACACACACACATTCACTCGTATATTTTGACTGAAGCTTTTAGTTTAGCAACAGATTTAACCAGGACTTCCCCAACCAAAAGAAGCAATGGAGTAACCAATCTTCTTTAGGATTAATGCACTCCATCTTCAATTTTTAACAATATTTTCCTAATTTATTAAACAGAGTATATTTTATGTCTATACAGTGTTTTATGTTCCATCAACATTGATATATCACTATGTATCTTAGAAATACTGCATGGTTATTTTTCAGATATAATGTTTCTTCAGTTCACAGGCATTTTATGGTTTGTGGATCTTTGTGGGTCCCAAGCATTAGTCCTTTCCTATCCTTTGAAGTGTAATCCACCCAACAGTTCTCTGTCTAATAGAGAAGAACTGTTAGTTTGGAGCCAAGTGAGACAAAACTGTATTCCTCCGCCTACCTCAAACTCCAAGTTCCTGTCTGGGGAACTGATCTATCCCTGAGTGATTGGATACCACATGTGATCAGTTCACCCTCCATTCTGTCTTGACCAAAACAATATCACAAAAATACCCCTTAAGCTTCCATTTGCACATATTGTGGAGTATTAGAAGGCCATTCATTAAAATAGTTTTCATTATAAGTGCAGTTACTATAAGTTTAAAACCCTTGGCAAAAAAAATAATTGCAATATGCTGTAAATTAAATTCATGTGTTCCTTTTACCTCACAGAATTATTATTTCTAGGATATAAACTTTACAGTGAAAACATTTTGGAAAAAAGTATGGGTAAATGCACATGTATATATAAAATAAAAGAAAACTTAAGATTCACTGGCATTACCACTGAAGCAAGAATTCTTAGAAAAAGACAAATGTGTCTTTGGGAGAGTTTGCTTAATCATATGCTTAAAGGAAGACAAGTCTCTGCATGAGACTTAGAAATCTCCCAGGAGCAGCGGATTCCACACTGAGACTCAACAGAATGCTGGGCTATTCTGTATTTTGGAGAAGGAAAAGCGGGTGCTGAGAGCTAAGTAGCCAATTACTTTTTATAGCCACATAAGGACTAGAGGCAAGTAGTCCCTTCCAACAAGTTGTATTATGCGATCACTGGCTTTGCAGGGAATCTCACGAATGTGTAACCTTCTGATTGCCTTTTTGATTGAAAGTTCCATCTGAGATCAAGGCAGTGCAACCAGTAATAAGATTTCAAAAAATCCCATCACTGGCACTGTCGGAAAGGTTGAGCATGACTGAAATCCCATCATTGTCAGTCAAAAAGATAAGGTAACAGTGGGCATCAGTATAAAAGCTGTATAAATGCACAATTTAAGTATGAATATCAATATTGAAAAAATATACCTACATCACATATTTTCACACACATTCATATATATATATATATATATATATATATATATATATATATATATATCACAAGCACACACGATTAAGTTACTGGAGATAATTTATATTTGTAAATTTTCACTTCACAATCTCACACACTACCAAAAATCTGGAATGGTGGATCTTTGTTTTCCTCAATCCAACTTTGAATTTGAAAGCAATTTGACTGAGGATAAAGGGTTTTAAATGCAAGTTTTTATTTATGAACAAAATAATGGCTTATAATACCTGAGATTAGAAATAAATGCATCACATCCTGAAGCTGGACTTAGATGCTTTGGTATTATTGTATTTTTGTGGAGAAAATAATTGTAGAATATATTTTATTGGAAATGTGTTCCTATATATTTTTATTTTTCTTCAATTCCAATACAAGTTTATTCACTACCCAAAGTTTCTTTGCAATGGTACTCACTTGGTCAAACAGTGTTGAACATGTTGTTTGCCATTATAGTTATTGTTCTTTGTGGTAATTATAGGAGATGAGATGATTTCTTCATTGTTTACCATTAAAGTATTTTTATTACTTTCTTCATAGTCAATACACAATTATGGATTAAACATCAGTTTTTATTTTTTCAAATTATTTTGGCTGTACTGAGGGTTGAACCCAGGCGCTCACGCTAGGCAAATGCTCCACCACTAAGCCACACTCCCATCCCTTTTTAATTTTTTATTTTGAGTCTCGCTAAAATTGTGCAAGCTGCCTCTGGCTTTGAACTCATGATCATCTTACTTCCACTTCCTGAGTCATTGGGATTACAGGTGTGTGCCGCTGCCTCTGGCTCTAACCAAGTTATTTTTGATGTTAAGATGTCAAGACCCTACTATTTTGGACACAGTTCTAATACTGGACAGGATATGCAATTTTAAATCCTCCTGCCTTGGTCGACAAGAGTTTTATCTACTACATTTATTGAACATCTACCAGTGTAAGAGTCAAGCTACATAATTGATATGAAAAAAAGTAAATATGATCCCATCTTCAAGCTTATTTTCCTTATTTGTAAAATGCAGCTAATCAATCTCATCTATTCTCATGGTTGAATAATTCTTTGCCTATGGATTAAATAGTATTCAAATCTGGTTTTGGACTTAGGTTGGTCTGATCTTAGATCTCCTTCATTTTCCATTAAACAATCCTATCTGTAAATTTCAGACTGAACATGACAGGAAATAAGAAAGTAAGTTATATATTTTGGTATGGAAGTAGTGAAGAGGGAAAAAGTGACTTCAAGTGCTGACACTTGAGGAAACTTTGTGGAGAACTTTGCTAAAAAGATGGGGACTGAACAATGTGTGTAAGAGAAGTCACAGCTTCTCCAAATTCCAAGAGGGTAAATAAGAGGCTCCACAGGAAAGGATTTAGGACATGTGTTTGGAAACACAGAAAGATTCAGAAATCAGATGCTCTTAGGACATTCCAGGGTTGTCAGAATTTGGGCATATTTTGTGGGTGAGACAAATGATGCCCTGGGACTTCCTAAGGAGTTTTCCAAGATTAAAATACACACGTAATAAGAGAGACGTAGGAGTCCAATTCTGGTCTTCTGGGTCGTTTCTGGGATGAGGACGTTGCAGGTGCTTTTGTGTATGTGCTCCCTGTCTTTTATTTATGGCAGTTTCTTCCAGATCTCAAACAGGGGCCTCTGCTGGAGGCTTTGGTGCCTGTGGGCACTCTTCTTCCAACTTGAGTTGCCTGTCACCATCTAATCCTCACCTTGAATGCAAGCATTATCTCCGACAGGTGTCTCTCCTTATAGATAATAGATGTCTCTATTATTATTCACAGATTACAGAAGAGGGGTGCTAGGAGGAATGTCACAGAATGCTGCCTGAAGAAAAAGACTGTGGAAAGCAGTGACTTCGATGAACTCAGAGGCCAGTACTACAAAAGGAAATGAGAGGTCACTAAAAGCAAATTTTAATTTCTTCACATCTCCTCTGTACATGCAACAGTCTCCAAGGCCATGCTATGACTCCCCATAAATATGAGCAAGATTTTTAAAAACTTTTAAGACTGAACACAATAATTTATGAATCATTGATTAGATTGATTTCTTATTTCTGCTGTATGATTTCCTTTGACTACAACTTTCTCTAATGGCTTTATAGGTTTTCTTTAATTCAATCTGTATAGTTTGAGAAGCACTCCATATTTGTGCCAAGTTTGACTATTGAGTGTGTGAATGGATGATCTAGGCTCAATGTTAGAGCTATAAATAACAATACTGCAAATAAACTCTAAAAATTCCTTCCTAATGAAAAATTTCTTTTCTATGAAATATGTTCTAGATATTAAAAAAATGTATGTTCAACATAATATCCATGCCTCTCAACGACCTGGATTAACTGGATACATAATCCAAAAATGATAATACATTCGATTTGGCTATACTGTAAAAGAAATGAGCAGACAGTGACTTGAGAACACAGTGAAAGAATATCAAAGCCTACCAAGGCTCTGCGACCTGCTACAGGTTATGCTGCATTTTTGGGCTGACAGACTGGGAACATCATAGGGTAAGGCCAGGCTAAATTCCAGGTACCTGCAAATGAATGGTGATGCCACTATGGGAGATTTCTCAATGGGCTTTACTATTGGGAATTCGTCACATGTAGAATTCTCCAGGTGATAAAACTTCCATAAGTTTATTTATTTAATAAGTATGTACAGAGGATCCTGCTTCCTCTGCCTCCTGACTTGGAGATTACAGGTGTGCACCACCGCATGTGGCTGGAAGTGTTTTAGTTATCCTCCTGTATTAAACCAATGGGATATATGGTAAATGCAAACAAGATAATGATGGATAAGGGAGAAAAAAACAACATGAAGTGGGGAGCTAACGGGCATGGCAGCTCACACCTATAGTCCCAGCCTTCCTGATTCTTAGGCAAGAGAGTAATGTGTTCAAGGCCAGCCTGTCCTATCTAGTAAGACTGCATTTCAAACAGACAGATAAGAGATGTGGAGAGTTGAGCAGAGATCATATTATCTAGGTCTTTGCCAACCAAGATTAGCGGTTCAGATTTATGTTATGTGAAAGAAGTGGTACTGAAAAGGTCTAAAACTAGGTGGATGACATGATTGATGCTGTTGTTAGGTGCCATCGAGCTGGTGTCAGACTCATAGCAACCCTCATAGGGTTTTCAATGGCAGATTGTTTCAGGATTGCTTGGAGAGTGGACTGTCATGTCCTTCTATTTGGCAGTGCTGGGGATCGAACCCAGGGCCTCAGAGACTGCAGAGCAACACTCTACCAACTGAGCTAAATCCCAGCCCGTAAAACATGACTAAGCGTATAGTTTTCAAAAGATCACTCTGGTTCCTATATGGAAAGAGGGTTGTAAAACTCCAGCATGAACACAGGATTCCCAGATGGGAGGTAGGTGCTTTAGCTAGCCAAAGGAAGAAATTATCTTGTCTTAGACTATTGCAGTGGAAATGGTGATAGAAAAATAGAATCCATGTGTATATTAGACATAAAATCATGGTGCATACACTTTGTGTGTGGAATATATAAAAGATAGAATTTAAAGCACATTTCCAAAGATTGGAAAGACAGAATGGATTTAGTTACTAAAGGTTGACATCCTAGCTCTCTAACAATCCACAACAGACCATACATTCATATACATGTGTATATGTTGTTGTTGTTGTTAGGTGCCGTCGAGTCGGTACCCAACTCATAGAGACCCTCATAGGGTTTTCAATGGCTGAGTGCTTTGGGATTGCCTTGGGAGTGGACTGCCAGGCCCTTCTCCCATTTTTGTGGTACTGGGAGTTGAACTCGGGACTTCAGAGACTGCAGCACAGTGCTCTACCCACTGAGCTAAATCCCAGCCCACATGTGTATATATGTATATATTTATACACATGTGCATATATACACATACATATTTGTATACATATACACATATATATATATATGTATACCCCAGTTCACTCCCCCACACAAAGATTTAGTGCAAGGAATTGAGTCACAAGAAGCCCCACGATATGCTATATACAAGTTGTAGACCCAGAAAGTATTATGGTATACTGCATCCTGGGTCTGAAGGCCTGAGAACCAGGGAAGTCAATGCTATACAACTCAATCTGAAGGAAGGAGAAGATAAGAAACCCTACCACAAACAGTAATGCAGAACACTAAAAGGGGATAAAATACCCCCTTCCTCCTCTTTAATACCTCAGTGGATTAGATTATGTTATAGAAGGCATTGGTTAAGATCATCCAGAAACACTCTGAGAGACCAACCCTTAAAAAAATGTGTCATTTGAAAACCATGTGGCTCAGTCAAATTGACACATAAAATTACCTATCTCAGGGACCACCTCATAAGCAGTACTGTAATTTCATTCCTCTGTATATCAATATCTGAATCTACAAAGATCACAAGGTATCTGATTAGTCTCATGAAGATACAGGGCAGTCAGACTGATTATTTTATATTTTCAGTTTTCTAGAAATATATAACAAATTGAGGTTACATTTTTGGAATTCAGTATGGAGTATGAGTGGGGGATGATGGATGCATTAATATTTCTTCAAAAAAATGGGGAAATGGCATACTGAAATATTTATGCTTACCAAAAATAAAGGAAAGGCATATGTAGCCTTCTGTATAAATAGGATATATCCAAGAAGCACTTTGGAAATAGTTTATCATGCATTAACTTCTGTATTACTTAAAAACACATCTATGTTATTATACATTTTGCAAGGATTCATACTGAAGGATATTTATATTTTGCTCATGTAAGAAGAAAGAATGACTTAACTATTTGTACTTGAAATCTAAGAAGCATATAGACACATACCTAAAAATAAAAATAAAACATATAAGATATGCTTATGAAAAACAATAAAGCCACACGGCTTAGTCTTAGGGTTTGGTAGAGAGCCTGAGACATGAATTGAGGGTGGGTGACAGGCTACGATGCTTCATACACACTAAGGAACCCAGACTAAAATCGTGACTCTTTCTAGACTATGGAACTGTGGTATGCAAAAAAATAGGAATCTCTACAATTTTGACAAGAGTTCTGAGTAAAAGGTTGAAGTTTTCCAATATACTGCACATTTAATGAAATGCCCAGACTATTCCCCAGGTGCTCTTAGAGGTCACGATCCACATACACACAGAAAAAAAAAATCTCTTAGAAATACTATTGCAGTGAAATGTTTTACTTTGTTTATCCCAGGATTCCTCAAATGCAATTAGTTATGATCTTTTTCACCAAAAACCTACTTTTATATTTCTAGATTGATTCATTTTTGTGGAATAAGTTTTGAGCATCTCTATTGGAATTAGTAGACACACAGGATTTTTAAGAAGTAGATGGGTATGATCAGATCTAATTTATTTTCCTTGCTCTTGAGTGTGTCACATTAAGGTTATCATCATGTATTTTTTAGCATCTACATTGCTCTTATTTCTATGATAAGCATAATTGAGAGGAAAATAGTAAAATAAGTTACAGATTTGCTCAAAATGGAGCTAATTCAGAAGAAAAATTTAACACATGGAGATAAGTAGGTAATGTGACCTACAGTATATGATAGTATCTAAAGGCAATGATAAAGTGTGGGGAAGCCTTTAGATGGCAAAATAATGGCTGTGGGAACACAGAGATCAGATATGGGCCACCAGGAGTTAGGTGGCAGTTCTAGTAAAACTGACAAACAGCACAGATTGAATTATTTATAAATAAAGGGAATTGTTCTAAAAGGTTCACATTTTGGAAGAGGAAAAGATTTAAACTAGTTTTTAGAAAGCTGCACATTTAAAGATGACCTATAAATGGAACTCTGGCAAATTAAAGATAGAAAAATGATCCTGAAATTTTCTAAATGAAGACAATACCAGAATAATTATATCTCAGTAAAAAGCAGCATAGAGTTTTTGTTCTATAACACTTTGACTATCAGATCAGAAAGACCACTTATAGCAATACCAATATTTTGTAAGTTGTCCTAGCTAGTATGTAACTAACCTGAAAACCTGAAAGAATTCATTATTTATTTTACCATTGTTTGTGAGAGGGAGTAGAATGTCCATTTCATTTCATTCCTCACTCTTTGGGATGTTCTTGAAAAGCCTATGTTGAACGGATAGAGTACTAGTCTTTTACACCCTATTATTCTTATGTGAGGCTCATATTATTTGTACATTTGTGCATGAAAAGATTGTGACATTGGTGAAAGCAGAAAAGAATTCTGCTAGCTTTATAATTCAATGATAGTTCTGAAATCATTACAAACTGATCACTCTCTTACCTAATGCTGACAAAGTTCAAGAATTTCACACACTCAGTATGAAGTTTCTCTATGAGGAATTATAAATAATTTCACAAACATGCTGTTGGGACAATTGAGAAAGACATCTTTAAGATTATTTCATAAAATGAGTTAAGTACTCTTATTTCTGGACAGATATGTATAAGTAAGATCATTAAATCTATTCCCCACACTTCATGCCACCAACATTTTACTAAAATCAAACCTTATAAAATTCCCCTAATCAATCAATGGGAGAATGTGGTAAACAATATAAAATTAAGAGATTTGGAATTATCTCTTCTAACTACCCTGCTCACTTATAACCACAAACATTTACAACATGACCAGGCTCAAAGATGAAGGGTTTTCTCTCAACTTACAAAAAAAAAAAAAAAGAGTCTAATATATAACAATTATAACTTTCTGTTATCCCACTCTGAAATTATTCAGAGTCCACTTTTTCAGATTATTTCCTTCACGGCCTAGGATGTTGGCTCACTCACTCATGGACCAGTCTTCTCTAATGTCATGATTTCCTCCTTGCATTTGATTCTGCTTCCTACTCCAAGATTGGATGACCTAGTTCTTTGCATTAAAGTATTAGTTTTTTCTTGGTTGACCTCTTGGGTGTGGAAATACAGTCTTTCAGTTATACAAGGCTCACCGTACTTCATTTTTGCATGAGGAGAAGTCAATCTTCTTTCTCTTCTTGGGAGTGAAAGGCAGGGAAAAGGTGCTGTGGAACATTGTCCTGAAGAGACAGGTATAGCATCCCAAATAAGGAATGATTCAATGAGTACATAATTTCAAGTGTATGGTCACAGTTAAGGAAAATCATCAAACGCTGTGCAAAATCCCAAAGGTAACAGCAAAATAAAACCAAAAATATTTTCTTAATCTTGACTGAATAATGAGAATATATGGTTAGTGAAAAGCAGAAAAAAGCTCATTTCATTTTCAGCAGAGGAGACAGGAACATGGCAAAGAAAGGTGATTGATCTTATCGATTTTCTGAGATCACATCAAACGTCAGGGGACTAAGTAATAATCTAGACAGAGATAAGAAGGAGCAGAGAACATAAAAAAATGATGTTAAACTCAGTCAATTAAGAAACTTGGGATAATCCTTTCATAAGTTTGTATGAGATGTCAATGAGATACTATTTTTTAATCATCACTCTAAAGATTAAAAAACAAACTCTGAAATATGAAGTAATCACACCAAAATCACACTTGTACCTGATTTCAATGCATGAAGTTTAAATCCATGGGGAAGTTGATATTAAGTGAAACATGTAAGACAGGCCAAAATATGATCTCATTTTTTGGCATCCACAGACTTTCTGCAAGATTCTCCAATCAATTTCATTATGTCAGAGATTTCTTCAAACTTCTATTTCCAAATAGAATCAATGTATCCCCTGATTTTAATAGACTCCTTAATAATTTGCTTTGCTTTCTTAAGGGCTGGGGTTTAGCTCAATTGATAGAGCACTTCTCTGCACTCTCTAAGGGTCCAGGTTTGATGCCCAGCATGGCAAAAATGGTGAAAAATGGAGAAGGACATGGCAATTCACTCCCAAAGCAATCAGCCATTGAAAATCCCATGAGGGTTGCTATGAGTTGGATCTGACTCCATGGTATCTAGCAACAGCAAAACAAATTTATTTCTCAAATAAAAAATAAATAAAATCGAGCTCTTCCCCATTACATATGAACAATTTGGGAAATGTTGGTGTACTTTGCTGGACTTCCATTACATCCAAAAGATAGCTATGTTCTAACACAAAATTTCCAGTATGACCTTGATCTTCTATACACACTTAGAGAAATTCATCTTTGTATCTGTAAAATTCAATCCAAAGATAATCTTTGAATGTGTCAATATTTCCCCCACCTATGACATGGATAACTGACTGTGACCTCATACTTCCCAGAGACTGTAAGCCTACGCTTGTCCTTGAATATTGAAAGAATTGGTGTTTACTAAACACAACTAACAAGAAAAAAAAGGCATGTTTCTCAACCAATAATAGTGGAAGATAAGACAATTAAATTCTCATTCATGGAAGGAAATTTAGCAGAGAGGTATATGAAGTCATTCTCTTACCACCTGGTGCTATAAACCTTTATATACAGGTCTATCATACAAAAAAGGAAAAGAAAATAAACTCTGTATTTCAACAGACACCTGTCATGTAGCTATTTATTCAGTCAATGTTTATTGGGTGCCCTCATCTGCTAGAAATTATTCTGAATTCTGGGTACACAATTACAAGTGAAAATAGCATAGTCCCTGCCTTCCTGGATCTAACAGAGTGGTAGTCATGGGAAATAATTTCAATATGCATGCTAAAAAATAAATTATATATTGTGCAAAGTGTCTTCTGTGTAGCAGAGTCAAAGGTTGCATAAATGTGTCCTTCACAAAACGCTCAGGCAAGGAGAGTAAAAATAGAAACAGAAATCTTACATGACTGCATAGCCAACCCATCATCATGGCATTGTTCTGAGCCAGTTTAGAGAAAGAAGTCCTATTTGTTCATACACGGAGAAGTGTTTTTTGTTTGTTTGTTTGTTTATTTGTTTGTGATCCATCATGTGCAGAAGGAGACTTTTTGAAAATCATACAAAGACACTATAATAATTTGAGACCCCTGAAGTACAATGAAGAATCATTCTGGAGATCTGGGGATTTATAAGAAAAAAATCCACCAAGTCTATCAGGTTGTTGTGGTGTGTGGGCTTTTGTGTTGCTGTGATGCTGAAACATATGCCACCAGTATTTCAGACACCAACAGGGCCACCCATGGTGGACAGGTTTCAGCTAACCTTCCAAACTATGACAGATGATGAAGGTCCTGCCAGGCCACTCCCAAAACAATTAGCCATTGAAAACCCTATGAATAGCATAGAAGCACTGTCAAATATAATGCAAGAAAATAAGCCCCCCCCCCCCCCCGCACCATGCTGGAAGGCATTCAAGAGACACCTTGGGAAGAATTTACTTTTCAAGTAGAGTAGATCTTAATGATGGGAATAGAGCAGAGCCTCTGGGATCTCCTTTTGCAGATGTGGCATTACTCAAAATGAGAAGAAACATAGTGGCTTCAACAATGGCTCAAACATAAAAAGACTGTGTGCATGGCACAGAGTTGGGTTGGGTTTTGTTCTGTTTTACATAGAGTAACCTTGAGTTAGATCTGACTGAGGGAACCTAACAACATCAACAATAAGGAAAAAATAATGAGTGGGCTGACTCCACTGACTTAGCCAGGAATACTACAAAGAAGAAAAATAGTATTTAAGCTAATATTTAAAGGAAGAGAAAGAGGATGGAGGAGAAGGGGGAGGAGGAGGAGGAGGAGGAGGAGCTGGAGAAGGAAGAAGAGGGGGGAAAGGGAAAAAAGTAAACCAGATTAGAAAGAAAGAAGAGATAAGGTTGGATCACAGGGAAAAGCTGGAAAAGAGCATGACTAATTTGAAAGAAAAATGGAGTGTGGCTTGTTCAAGGTGGTAGGAGCAAAATTTAGTGTGAGGGAAGTTGGAGAGATATGAAGTGAAAAAATCATATAGGATGTTGCAGATCCTTGTGATTAATATTCATTTTAATTGTTGTTCAATTGACAAGTCACATCTTAGTAGGATGAATGTCAATATTGATAATGAAAACATGATTGGAGAGAAATTGAGAAATAAGAAAACAAGCAAGTTTTCTTCCTGGAGACAGAATTTCAGGAACCATCATAATGTTGTTGCTGTTGTTGTCTTCTTCTTATTAGATGCTGTCGAGACAGGTCACATTCATAGCGATCCTCACAGGGTTTTTAATGTCTGATGTTTTCAGGATTGTATCAGGAATGGATTACCATGCCATTCTCTCTTCATCAGAATGTATGTGCTATTTAATACATGAAATAACACAGGGATTAAGAAGACAAAATAATACCTAGTTACTGTACTGAGAAAGAGTACAAGTAGAAAACAAGATGAGAGGGCAGATTGAGAACGCATGCAGAATTCTGGAAGGAAACTCAGGAGCAGGTGCTGTACTAGAGACCAAGAGAAGAGATTTCAAGAGCAGTCCACTAAGCTAAGTGGGCTGAGTGGTTTAGTGAGATGCAAACTGCAAATACCTATTGAAATTGTCCTTGGCGACTACTGCAAATAGAATTAGAGCAAAAGAGTGGATTAAACAGTAGATTAAACCAAACCAAGTGGATAAAAGAAAAAATAGGAGTTTAGGGAACAGAGACAGAAGTTATGCATATCTTTTGGCTTAGGATCTGGAGTAAATTTCTTCAGAGAACTGATTATAGGGGTGTGTAGGATCAGAGGAACATTTTGAAATGTTTCATATTCATTTATTTAAATAGTAGAGGTATTGTATCATGTACCATGTTATTAAGGATAAATCAGTAAGTAAGGAGATCTTGAGGATTGGAGTTTGAGAGGTGGTAACCTCCTTGCTGAGGTTGAAGGGGTGGGGAGAGGCTGTAGCCCAGAGATGATGTAGAAGAACTGGGCTGGGATTGGAGTGGCACCACTTTCTCATTTGTGATAAGAAGGAATAATTAATAGCCTGTTTTTTCATTTGACTAAAAGTAAAAATAAAAATCTTTGTTAAAATCTTAGAATATTTTAGTCACAGTGCTAAAGGCTGCTCATATTCAGATTAGCACAGTGGCTGCTGCCCCCACCACAGGGCTTTCATTAAAGTGCAGGTGACAGATACCTTTTATACAGAAAAATAAAACAGTGCAAAATAAAATAAAATTGCGGGAGTGACTGTGGAGGAGAATTCAGACAGAGCAATAGGGAAAATTCTCAGAAGAGGCAGTGTTTGTACAGAGACTTTTGTGGGAGCTGTGACACATATAGAGAAATATGATACCTAAGAAGCAGGAAGGAGAGGTCTCCTAGATCTGCTCCCAAACAAAGCATTTATGTACCCCAGAAGAAGGTGGCTCTTCTCACTTAGGATTGCAAGTTATTTTTAACAACCTGTGATATCACCTTATTTAAGAATCTTTTGGCAGCCCACACTTGGCACTTGATCTAAGGTTATTTAATCTTGATTCTTTACTTTTTCTTAGCATTTTGAGATAAATTTCAGCATGGTATACTCTTATCATCCAGCTTATATGCTGTTTAATATATTTTTAAAAAATTGTATTTTAACAACGGGCACAGTGTCACACGCCTGTAATCCCAAGGGCTCGGGAGGCAGAGGCAGGAGAATCGCAAGTTCAAGACCAGAGGCAGTATTTGTAATTTAGCAAGACCCTGTCTCAAAAAAATTTTTAAAAAATGGGCCTGGGGTGCAGCTCAGTGGTCCAACACTTGCAGAGCATGCAGGCACAAGGCCCTGGGTTCAACCCCCAGTACCGCCAAAATAAAAAAAGAAAAATTGTATTTTGTGCAAAATTGTTCATCAAATATATAACAATCATGACTCTTAAAACCTCCAGTACTTGGTAAAATGTTGTAATCTGATGTTTCAGCTACTACAAAGTTCCTAGTGGCTTCAGAGATGTTTTGTATTATTATTAATATAGTGATAGAGTTTAGATAGCTACAGTATATAATTACAGCCACTAAGAGTAACATTGCATTTTTACATTAATTATAACAATAATTATTGGGTGGTTATATAGGTTTTCTACAGCAAGGAAAACTTTTTGAATTAATTACTCTTATATAGACAGATTAATTTGTGCACACATTTATTTGGTAATTCTTTTAGGAAATTATGAGATTTCAAGTTCCAGTAATCATGACTTGTGAAAATTAGAAAAAAAAATCTATAGGGTGATATGCTTAATTTGGAGTGCTAAACCAAAGTTTATTGTATGAGGAGGCAGCTTGGCATGGAGTTAATGAGGAGGAAAGAGACTTGAATTAGTATCCAATATCTGCCATTTGCTAGTTCTTATTTAAATTCTTCGATCCTTAGTTTCTTCTTCCTTCATAAGTTAGGGCTCAACATAACTGCTTCTCTGAGGTGTACCGATTTAAAGAGGTAATTTTGTAGATTTTCAGCATCTTGCCTGGAACATTGTAAATATTCTGCAAATGTTAGGTGCATATATGGAGAACAGAGAGGCAGGGTGTATGAATAAAGGCTTAGAAAGATTTCTCTTCAAATTTCTAAGAGAAGGTAAATTTATGTCTTAAAGCTATATTCTTTGATGTCCACGAGATAATATGGACCAGTATTAGAGTGAGGCTGAGAGAAACAGAGGTGGTTGTGGGAGCAATATTTCATGGCCCATAAAATCAAAAAGGCATTGCAATTTTGAATGGAAGACCAACCATAGTTTAAAAAAATCCCTCCTGGTATGCATGTTACCCATGATAAGGCAAAATGAATTTACAAGCATCTAACTGAAACATGGGGGAGTATGATACTAAAATTCTTCTAGGCATCCAAAGCTGATTAAAGAAAAATTAATGTGTAATAAAATTATCACTAATTTAAAGTTTGCAAAATGCCTTTCCAGGTTTACATGCAGCTCAGCTCCCTAAATTTCTCCACCACCCCCTCCCTCCCTCCTCTCTCTGTCTCTCCTCCCACACACACTCCTCCCACTCAAACTCATACACACCGACACGCTTATGTTATTCAAACTGCCTACACTGTGTGAAAAGTTCCTATTTCTTCCTATAGTCCAAGAACATAGGAACTTTTAACTCAGTATGAAGAACTTTGCATTCATTTATTGAATTATATGATCTGTATATCAATAATTGTCATATTCAAGTCAAGGGCAAATATTCCCATTTTGCATCTGGTAAATATTTGCCTTAGATGCTATTAAACTACATTCTCCTTCCTCGTCCAATTAGTCACAAAGATTGTCCATTCTTTCAGAACATAGAAAGCAAAGAGAAAATACCTTAAAAATCAGTGTGTTCGATTACAATTCTCCATGCTAATCTGTCTTTATTTTACCCACTGTCTCACTTAAGAACAAACCAGCATAGTGAAAAAGAGAAAATACCTTGACATTTTCCAAATCTTGAGAAGCCACAGAAGCATTCGCTAATGAGATTTCTGTTCCCTCCTGTATTTCCTACTGCGGGGTCCTTAAGTGTTCCATGCAGATGGCTGTCAAACAAGCCTAGGAACAATATCACAAGCAAATGCTGCCTGACAGAGAAGGAAAAGGAACCCTCTGTCCTCCTGCAGATTCAAAATGACCTCTGCTTGAAGCCTTTGCCTTCATTAACAGAAACTTCTTGGCTTCCCATTTGGAGATGTGGGCTCGAGGGATACAGGCTAATGTTCTCTAAATTGAGTTTAAGATTAGACCTCCATCCTAGTATTCTCATACATTTGGAGTCTTAAAGAACCCTAATTTCCTCCTAAGGGAGCCTGATTTAATGTCCCTTCCAGGTGGGCTCTTAGAAATATTCTACAGGATAGAGAGGCCCGAGACTGCTTCCTCAACCTTTAATCCCTAACTTAGCGGTTTCCAAATTGGCTTTCCCCTCATGAATCAGTAAGTGGTGATTTGTGGGATTTCATTTGGGCCTTATCTGGTACCACATCCATGAGATATATGACTCAATTTAAAAACGGAGGCCCGTTCCAAGAACTATTTTGAATTCATTAGACGAGCCTCCGTCTTCCTCATTCTCCTCCCCATCTGCAGAAAAACACTGTGTTTATGTCAATAAAAGCAAAGCATGAGTATCCAACTCTTTAAAAGAAAAGAGGACAAGAGGAAGGTCAGAGGACAATTGAAAAATCAAGATTCTCATGAAATTCTAATTGAACAATCTTAAAATGTAGTTGGGGAGCATTTTTCTTACCCATGCCCCCCTCCCTTCTTGTAGTAAAACAAAATGGACACTCTCTAATAATTGAAACAAATACAGATTTCACCATCATAGAATTGTCAGTCTAGATTTTTGAAAAGGAAGATAGTAATGGAGGAAAATGATTGTTATTTCAATATATGTTCCCTTTATCCACTCATCTACCCATTCGTTCACTTGTTTAACTAGTTGTTATTATCAACTTACTCTGTGGTAAGCATTGTTCAAGCTACATGTTTAAGACCACTAAAGAAAAGAGGAATAAAACCTGTCATCCACATAAAGCATTGTGAAAGAGGTAAAAAGCAGTAAACAAAAATATTATGATGTGAAGACAATCACTGAATAACATGTTAATTTTATTTTATGTGTATGTCAAGTTTTTCTCTTTTAAAAAAATCTTTTTAAATGCATTGATCCACAAAACTCTTTCTCGTAATAGTTAAAAGTCAAAATTGCAGTATGTAGGGAGAAGTGGAGGGATTAAAAAAACACAGCAATTTAACTAAATTCAGATGTCAACTGATTTATAAACAAGGAAACTGAAGAGTAGAATTCTACAGAGAGCCAGGGCAGTGGTGCACATCTATAATCCTAGCAACTCAGGAGGCAGAGGCAGGAGGATCGCAAGTTGGAGACCAAAGACATTCTGCACAATTTAGCAAGACCCTCTCTCTCAAAAAGTAAAAATATGGACTGAGGGTGCAGCTCAGTGGTCCAGCACTTGCAAAGCATGCAAGTGCAAAGCCCTGGGTTGAAAACCCAGTACCGCAAAAAAAAAAAAAAAAAAAAAAGAATTCTAACCAGAGCTCTCTGACTTTAATATTACTATTACACTACAATACAATGCTGCAGAATTAATGCGTAACAACCCGATTATGAGGTTCTTTAAATAATTTTACTGACTGTTCCTTGAGTTGTCTTTACCCTGAGAGAATTAAATAATATTTCCTTCATCCTTGTCTCTTTCTTTTCTGCTGGGTCTTCCTCCCTTTCCTCCCTTCCATCCTTCTTCCTTGACATTTTACATTAATAAAACACAGAAAAGGAAGCTTCAAGTCCACTGAGAATGCTTACATTAAAAGAAGTAGATGCAGACTTTTGTTTCTCTTTATAGTTAACTTTTGTTTTCCTGCAAAGAAGGAAAAGGAGTTGAAGAATTTGCATTTCTGTTTCTGTTTTGTTTTTCTGCCTTTCTCTCATTATTGTTGTTGTTAGGGGCCCTTGAGTCAAGTCTGACTCATAGCAACCCTCATAGGGTTTTCAAAGGTTGATTGTTTCAGGATTGCTTTGGGAATGAATTGCCATGTCCTTCCCCACCCTCTTTTTCCAATGTTGGGGATCAAAGCTAAGTCCTCAGAGAATGCAAGAGCAGCATTCTACCAACTGAACTAAACCCCAGCCCCCTATCTCATTATTATCTGTCCTCTAAAAATAATAATCAGGCTGGGATTTAGCTCAATTGGTAGAGTGCTGCTCTGCAGTCTCTGAGGTCCCGAGTTCCATTCCCAGCACCACAAAATTGGGGAAGGATGGGGCAACCCACTCCCAAGGCAATCCCGAAACAGTCAGCCATTGAAAACCCTATGAAGAGTCGGACTCAACTCAATGGCACCTAACAAGAACAACAAGGACTTTAATAGATCTCTGAATCTCCTTGTCACAATGTGGCTCAGTTCCTGGCTTTGATCATCAGTCCTGAGAGAAAGGCATGAATTTATATTGGGCTGGGATTTAGCTCAGTTGTTAGAGTGCTGCTCTGCAGTCTCTGAGGTCCCAAGTTTGATTCCCAGCACCGCAAAATGGGAGAGGGACATGGCAACTCACTCCCAAGGCAGTCCCAAAACAGTCAGCCATTGAAAACCGTATGAGGGTTGCTATGAGTCGGACTCAACTGGACGGCACCTAACAAAAACAACAACAAAAATAATAATCCTCAGGGATTACTTTTACTTCCAGAGTAAACTTTTTACTAAGAATTCTTGGTCTTAGAATACTTGAACAATTGGAGTCTAGCCTATACTCATGTTCATATTTTAAAAATTCATTTTCAGCAAGGTGCCATGGCACATGCCTCCAATCCCAGCAACTTGGGAGGTGATGGCAAAAGGATCACAACCTGAGGCCAGAGGCAGCCTACGTAACTTAGCAAGACCCTGTCTCAAGATAAAAAGTGAAATAAATACTAAAAAAGTGGTCTGGGTGTGCACTTCATTGGTAGAGTGCTTGCAAAGTACATGGAAAGCCCTGGGCTCAACACCCAAGTACTGTTAAAAAAAAATCATTTCATCACAATGAAACTATGGTTCTATTAATCATAGAGATCCCATACTATGGTATGAAAATTTGCATATCACTTTCCTTTCTCCACATTATTTATGTTTTATGAAATGCAAACCTCTCCTTTTCATCCAATCTTTAGGATTCCCACCCAAATATTTATTCTGTGTTCCCAGACTGACTGATGTCCACTCTAAGTCCCCAGAGAATTTATACAATTTTCCAATTTTTTATATAATTTTCTGAGACAACAGAATCCAATTTTTAAGAGATGTGGATTAGAGGGGAAATATGTTTAAGAAAAGTAGCCACCTCCTGGAAATATCTCTCTCTGTGTGTCTCTCTGTCTCTCTGTCTCTCTGTCTGTCTCTCTCTGTCTCTGTGTCTCTCTCTGTCTCTGTCTCTGTCTCTCTCTCACACACACACACACACACTCACACAAATCTGAAATGGTGTTTCTGTGCAACTTCTCCTTCCTCCACCCCGCACATAGGTAGGAGCTATAGACAGGTTTTTAAAAAGTAATTTTTGGCATGCTCAATTTCATAAATAAACACATTGATCTTGTTTTGGAGTGGGAAACTATCTTACAAGGAATAATCTTGTCAGCACAAAATAAGCCAATTATAAATAAAATGATTTTCATACACAGTATACCAAACCTCAACAGTTTTTGGGTTTTAGCTGTTTCTGTTCCCTAGATACTTACAAAAAGCATATATATGGAAAATGATAGCTTTAGCATGCAATTTAAGGGCTGGCAATTCTCACTCAGTCTTTTCAAAAATATCTTTATAATATCACCTCACTATCATTGCTGTGACCTGAGACCAGAAGTTTTCTATTTCCTCCACCTCTTTCCTATCATGCTTAGCCAGATATATTCTCAACTGCCTTGTCACCCTGAGCCATTTATTTCACGCTGTCTGGAACCAATGAAAAAGTAAAGTAAAAATCTGCAGAAAGTCAAATGAGCTGCCAGGTTTTCAGATTTATGTGGAAATTTTTAATCGATAATATCATCCTAATGAATCTTCAATAAAACTGAAGTTCAAAACCTATCTGCACAACAAAGCACAGCAAGTCATCGGTTCAGCTTACTATAACATCATCGTGCATAAGACATGAGTCCACATGATTATCAGTTTCACATGAAGCACAAGAGGTTTACATTTCCATAGCTAACTTCTCCAGATTAATCTACTTCCACATGATACTCTGGTCACTTCCACCCTTGTGGATCAGCACATATGGTTTTCTTCCACTTTGAATAATTCGTTTTCCTCTCATTCCTTGTAGATGTGGTGAATCTAGTTTTTCCTCAGTGTTACTGTCCACACTTCCCTAACTTCCAGGGCTTACAGCCCTGTAGACCAAGGGAGAGATCATTGTATTTGAAACAACATCATGGTACGTTGCAGAGCAAGCCAGTAAAGAGTATAATAGAATAAGCAGAATTAATTGTTTCTCTACTTGTTCACCTATTAAACCATTAACTCTTAGAGAAATTAGTCATGTTTTTTCTCCAGGTTGTAACACAGAACTTCACAAATAGTACACATATAGTGAATATTAGCCCCATGTTTTCCACGACAGCCCTACTTCTCCAGGCTCACCTCAGATAAGAAATTCATTGGTAGCAACAATAACAACTATGGAAAATGGAGTGGAGAATCGAATTTTCAGATTTACTGCATACTACTCTTTAAAATATCAATATTCAACAAGAAATATGAAGTGGGCAATGAAATAGTATGGAACATACACACATACATAAAAATTAATATAAGCTGTTCCTAAGGGAGCTAAGATTTTACTTCCTAGTTAAAGACTTTAGATATATAACTTATAAATATATATATTTTAAAATAACTAAAAATGTGTGTAAAAATTAATGCAAACTATGAGAACATTGTTTTATCCAATAGGGAATATAAGTAGAGATTTGGGGTATGTAAATTTTAAAATTCACTGGCTAAACAGGTATTTTTTATTTTATTTATTTATTTTTATTGTGGTAGAGAAGGGTTAAAACCAAGAACACATACATGCTTTGAAAGTGCAGTACAACTGTACTGCACCTCCTGCCTATATTTTACTTTTTATCTTAAGTCAAGGTCTCACTAAGTAATGCAGGATGTCTCTGGCCTTGAACTTGTGATCATCCAGGCTCTACCTCCTGAGTCACTGAAATTACAGACACGGGCAACCTCATCCGGCTTCAATACTAGGTTTGATTTAGCATGAAGATATATTGTGCAATATGAAGAAGAGAGATTTCAAAACAAAAATAAATAAAATAAATAGAGCAATATACTTGGAACATGTACAGCCATACCACCCTGGCATCTTATCTTATCAGATTTTGGAAGCTAAGCATGGTTGGGCTTGGTTAGTGCTTGGATGGGAGACCGCCTGGGACCACCAGGTTCTTTATGCATGGGAGAAGGACCTGGCAACCCACTCCAAATCAGCCATTGGAAACCCTATGAATAGCAGAGAAGCACTGAAAATAGTATTTTGTCTGTTGTACGTAAGGTCGATATGAGTCAGACACCAACTAGATGGTACTTAACAACTGGGACTAGGAGTCACTATTCTGATAAAAGCTTAGAATGACCTCTTCTATATTATGTTCATGAAAAACATTTTTAAATTCCATAATATCACCCACTGGATCACACATAAATTATTCTGTAGATACTTTCTCCACACTGACTATTGCAATTCTTCACTTATGCTCTACAGTCACACAACCCTTCTCTTTGTTCCTGGAACAGGTAAAGCTTGCTATTCCTCAAGACCTGTGTCTGGAATATTCAAACTCCCAAGGCTGGCTGCTTCTCATCATTCACAAATTAAAGAGATATATACTTATGAAGTGTTTAGGATCATGCTGGGCGTATATTATGAGGAAAAATACCTAAAATATCTGTGCATGAGAGACACCACATGCAATATAACCTAACACACCCCAGGGAAGTACTAGCTAGGTGTTGTTGTGGCTGTTACATGTGTCCCTCATAACTCCTGTGAGAAATTTTAGCACTTTTCCCAAAAGAGCTGTGCAGGCTGCCACTCCACAATGATTCACTGTCCCTACCTGTGTTGAGACATCTTTATTATGCTGGTCTGAGAATTTGATGGCTTTCACATTGTGCACACACGTGTACATGCATGTGTGGTTTTTCATTAATGTTTAGATATTCATATGATTTCATAAGTAGTTATAAATTAAAGTGCCCATGGGCACTTCACAGAAAACATGACCCAGAATCTAAAGTCACAGCTGAGAACCTGGATAATTTTTGCAGCTTCAAAGAGAGTTTAGTTTCCAATTTATGTCTCAGTCTCCATCCCATCCTCCCTAATAACAAAGATTCACTCTGTGAATCCAGCCCCAGTGCCCTTGACCTTCCATGCTAACCATGAGCCCCAGCTTGTGGCATCATGTCTGCATGCTTAGCTGCCAGAGTCACCTGGTTTTCTCCAACTACATGGCTCAAACTCCCATCTATGGGCTTTAGATAAGCAGAAAATACAAAAGAACAATTTGTAAACACATGTTCCTATAGCTCTGAATACAATGTGGGAGGAACTAGAGGGAGTCAGAACTCCCCGATCTAATCTTTAGAATTATAAGGAAGTCACGACTATTATGACTTACCTAATTTTGTGGAAACGACACCCATGCTTAAGATGACTAGAGTTTTGTTTTCCATGTGTAAATTATTTTATCATTTTTTTCAATTAGTAATGCCTAAAATGTTAGAAATGAAATTATTTCATTTTTAAAGGTATTTTTTCTTCAAATCCTCATAGGAAGTTTATTCATTGATGCAGAAATCATTCATGGGTTCATAGAAAGATGCTGAATAAAAGAACAGTCAGTGAAAAAGTATCTATTGAAAAGAGCCTTGGGCAAAGATCTGGGATATATGTTTGTTGTGTGTATGTTCCTCCCACAAAGGGCTGTGTGTTTGGCATCATCTTTTACTAGTATTCTGCTCCTTGTTGAGAAGATTCAAAATTTTAAAACACCATGAGATAGAAAGGGAGATATGGTATAGAAAGACATCCTTACAATAACCTGAGAGTAGAACAATGTCTTCAAATTTCCACATTATTGTTAGATAGTATGTTGTCATGTACAGCCCTCTCCAGTACCTTGGTTATTGTTCTGAGAATTGGGTCTAGAAATGAATGAAACGAAGTAGAAAGGGGCAACTTTGAATTCCTGCCAGACTAACTTATTAGAGAAAGAGTGAATTTTCTATATGAAGTTCTGTGTTATCATTAGGCAATTTAATTCTCCTTTTCGGGACTCAGAGCCTTCACTTAAAGATAATGGACTCAGACACGAAATGTCTAAAGTGTCTTCAGATTTAACAGTCTATGACTTCTAAAACCTGTTTCACAATCTGTTTATTTTTTCTAATACATTTTTTCCTGATTTGTTAACTTTCTAATCTAAGGCATAAAATACCTTTCTAGGTGTTAATGCTTAGAGACACGTGTGTGAATAGACAAAGTGATATAACAATAAGAGAATAAAATATATTGAGTAAAGTAAAATAAGAATGCCAAATTCTCAAGAGTTTTACAGGAGCTGTTTTCTTCCAGGAAAACATTATAAATTCACCACTTGGTAAGGCTATATAATTTACTTTTTGGAGCTACTTTGTGCGTGTAATGAAATAAATTAGCATAGAGTTGTAGAAAAGAAACGAAAGAAGTGATGAACAACAGAAGATATAGTGTTGTCTTGAGAACTAATTAAGTTAACTTACTACAGAAGTAGCATACAGCGGAGGGCCTTCGCAGTGGTGCATCTCCCATCAACATAACTATTCTAATGCCACACATGCTGCTGGTAATCACAACCACATCCAGCAGGTTGCTCTATCAGTGTCTGCAGAAACTAATAGATGGGGAAAAGTCCATTTCTTAAACTAGGATCTGTCACCAACTCACACACAGATCATACATTTTAAAAAGTGCAGAAGTCAATGCAGGAGGCTTCTCTTCCTTCTAAGTTAACAATACGGCAATAGGATTTGAGTGACTGTCTGCACTGTGCCAGATATTTACTTACTGCTGGTCATAACACATTAAAAAATGGTCACATTGTTCATTTTACTGAGTTCCTTTTACAAGCTGAAAGGGAAGTACAGGGTAAATGCTCACCTGCGTGAGCAACTTGTTAAGGAACTGTATTGATCAGTGGGTTAATTATCCTATCTCCCAAATCCATTTTTATCATTTTCTGCCTTGCTGTGTCCCATAGGGGGCTGACATTTGTTGTGGTTCCTTTAGATTCTAACTGAGTTTGGGCCAAAGGGAGGCATCATCTCAGCCTTGAAAGCTAGAGGAAACAGAAGTCAAACTTTTTTTTCTCATTTCTCTCTGCATGGCTGCCGTCTGGCAAGGTTTGCATTCCTTCATCTGCTGTTGCTATTAAGCAACTTCTCTTTCAAGAGTCCAGATCTTGGGCTAGACATATAGCTCAGTGGCAAAGTGATCGCCTAGCATGGGCAAAACCCTTGGTTTGATCCCCAGCTTCCCCATCCCCAACCAAAAAAAAAAAAAAAAAAAAAGGAAGGGAAAAATCCAGATTTTGTCCGGCTCTTGTAACACCATACCAATTCCAATTTCTTTCCACTTTGGTTGTTTTGTTGCTGTTGTTGGGTGTTGTCAAGTCCATATCCAACTCATAGCAACCCTACATACAACAGGCAAAACACTTTGTCAGTGCTTCTCTGCTATTCATAGGGTTTTCAACGGCTGACTGGTTTTTGGGAGTGGGTTGCTGGGTCCATCTCCCAAGCCTACAGCACCTGGTGTTCCCATGTGGTCCCCCATCCAAGTACTAACACTCATCAATCTTCTGATAAAAGGAAAATAAAATCTCTTTTTCTTTCTTCAGCAAAGAGGTTGAACCCAGGGCCTTGTGCATGCTAAGCAAGTGCTCTCCCACTGGGCTGTACCACCAGCCTCTCTTTCACTTGTTACTTTGACACAGGGTCTCACTAAATTTCGCAGGTGTACTCTGGCCTTGAACTCGCAGTCCTCCTGCCTCAGCCTCTCCAGCTGCTGGGATTACAGGCCTTCCATCATGGGGCCAAGCTGGAAATAAAATTTCTGGGAGTACTGGTTAAAATTCAAACTTGCTTTTATGACGAGATTCTCATACATAATATATCACATGCGATTCAATGTCTGATTTCAGTTTCATCAAAGTGGGATGAGAACTCACACTTGTAAAATAAGCACATCATCCATCTGGAATTTCTCCCACTTTTTTATGTTGTTTCACCTTCACCTATAGTAGAAGCATTTTTTATAATGTTCTTTACTACATCTTTCTAAAATGTTTCATTTTGTTTTCATAAATGTAGCAGCACTTCCATTCTGGGCTCTAATTAACTGCTACCTAAACACAATGAAATACAATAAATAATTATGATGAAATGTACACATGGAATAAGCAAGGTTGCAAACAAACATAACTTATTTGAATATACAATCAATGAAAAAGGCCACTGCAAACTGCCAGAGCACCAGACTAGCCTGTTTGCTGTGTGTCTATGCTTTATTGCCCAGAAAATATACAGTGTTGATTAAACAAATATTTGGGTTAAGTAGAAGAGAATTATAGGTATTTTATTTTTTATTTTAAACACTTATAAAGTTACTAAGACTATGGAGGCATTAAAGTGTGCACCTAACAGCCTTATAGAGGGGAAGCTAGGAAATGTTCCCAAAAGAAATAGTCTTCCTAAAAAAAGCAACACCCAAAGCATAAATAGGATTTTGCTAGGCAAAATAGAAAGAATATTATTCCATAGGAAATAATAATAGCATGTGGAAGAAACTAGTATATGGAGGGGTATCCAGGAAAACCTCAAAACAAACCTGAAAACAACAATAATCTTTTTCTTTGACGTGAAGGGGATTGTGGACTCAGTTTGTTCTTCTGGATCAAATGATCAACCAAACTGTTTAACTATCTGGAAATTTTGAGACGGTTGTGTCACTATCTGTGGAAGAAATGTCTCCAGTGGTGCAAACAGGTTACTGATTCTTCCACCATGACAACAAACTTCACTCCACAATGAGTGTTCAGCATTTTATACCAAAAATGATATAATCCTTGTGTCCCACCGTGCCTAGACACCTGATCTCACCTCCTATGACATTTTATTTTTTGTTTCCCTAGATGAAAAAAGTCCTCACATGGAAATGTTTTGTCAGTGTGGAAGAGGTGAAAGAAAACAACAACAGAAGCATTGAATAGCATCAAAATTGATGAGTTTAAAACCTGTTTTGAGCAGTGGACAAAGTATCTATATGTGTATTGCATGAATTAGAGAGTTCTTGAACACAATTGAAGTTAGAATATGTAAAAATAAGTACATGATATTTTATAAATAAATTCCTGATTTTTTGGGTCCCCCCTCCTATAAGGTCAGACACCAAATTTGAAACAAGAGAGTAAATTCATCTGAGTTGTGAAGCCAGGCTCACTATGGGATGTTACATAACCAGGCTTGGCTGTTACCTACAATGCTATATATCAAAATATACCTCATGTGGATGAGTGAGAGTTAAATGAGATGGCTCATGTAAGAATTTTTCAATAATGGTTTTTCACTTAGAAAAGCTAACTTACTCTTGCTGATATCAAAGAGAATGGGTTTGTCTCACGTAATTATTGAAGTCTTCAAGAGACTCACTCTACATATTATCAAAGTAAAACCAGCCTCAATTTACAACGTTAAAAATTCCAAATTTGTAATAAGGCAGCAGCTGTTCACTTTGTCATTATTAAATTTGTCATGAATGATTTATTTCAAAATACAAAAAGTAGTCACATGTACTACAAATCTATGGAAATCTTAATATTGTTCTTACAGTCATGATTATAATCGCCAATATAATGTCAATTATTTTTCCGAACTGCTTCAATTGCTCATAAGTAGACCCATCATGGGCATGCAAAAGAATTGCCCTGTTGCATGTGACTTGAGGTTGCTTTCTGCATAAATCTGCTCTGCAGTCATTTAAGTAGGAACTCAGATCCAGGTATTCAACCTTTCTGTATCTTACTTCTTAATTTTCAGTCTTCTCACTGACTCCTCTTCCTCATCCACTTTAATCCCCTAGCTGTGACACATGAAATATCCTGTTCACAACACCAGGCAAAGGAAAATATAACATACTTGAGAACTGAAAATTTGTTTTGTTTTGAATTTTAAGGCACTATAGTGTGTTTAATTTCTCACTTCTGGAAGATGTTGCTGCTTAAATACTTATAAATTATTCTAAACATAATGGCTGTGTAAATTCCAGCATTCCTTTTCTTTGCAGTGTTACAATGTGAATGTGAGATTTGAATGCTGATTTAAAAATTCTCTGTTGTGAAGCTGGAGCCACAAATCTCAGAAATAATGTGCCACTGGATATAGTATGGAGGGGAGAGAAGGAAAAATGCTATATCCACACTCACTTTTGCCAAAAATATTACTATAGGAACAGATCTTAATAATAATGATCAGAGAATGTTGCTCCCACAAAATTTGTATGTTGAAATTCTGCTCCCGTGCATGTATGATGATATTTGGAGACAGAGCTTCTGAGAGATAATTAGGTCATGAGGTATAGCCCTTATGATGGGATTAGTGTCCTTCTAAGAGACATGATGAAGCCAACTTTCTGTGTCTTCAGCAGAAGATGACATAGGAAAAAGGAAGCTGTCTACATTCCAGGATCCGTTCAGTCACTAAGAACCTAATCATATTGGCAGCCTCATCTTTGAATTAGGGTCTCTGTACTCGTGGGGGGCTGGGATTTAGCTCAGTTTGTAGAGCACTGCTCTCCAGTCTCTGAGGTCCTGGGTTTGATTCCCAGCACTGCAAAAATGGGAGAAGGACCTGGCAATCCACTCCCAAGGTAATCCCAAAACAATCAGCCATTGAAAACCCTATAAGGGTCACTGTGAGTCAGACCAGACTCAAAGACACCTAACAACAACAACATAACATACTTGTGGGAAATACTGCAAACGTAACCTAAGCTACCCAGCCTGATATTCTGTTACAGCAGTCAAAACTAAGACAGTGGTAATTTTCCCTCCACTTCAGGCCTCCCCTCATTTTCTAGAGTTCTACAGTAAGCATTTTCTCCTATGATAAGAAAATAGCCAAAGTTTCCTCCCTGGGCATGAGTTCTTGTGATATCTCTTCCTTGGAGATCTCAGAGAAGCAAATGATACAGGTAAGCCCTGGGCAATATGCCCTTATATATCCTAAACACTTAACATAGCATGTCCTTCCCATATATTAACCATCTTGATAAAGACTACAGAGTACTCCCTCCAGCTACAAATCTGAGTCTTACCCTCAGACTCACACTTTTTATAACACATATGAGAAATGTTGCCTCTTCCATATCCGTACCCATACTTCTTTTACCGCATAAATAATTGTCTCTCATCTGGACTGTTGTGTGGGCACACATACCACACACTGCCCCAACCAATTACCAAGGCACCCACTCTCCATCACAGATGTCAACCTAATGTGAACTCATGAATAATAAACTACACACTGTGCAATTTCACATCTCCACATTGTTATGCTCTCTCTTCCTTCTGCCCTTCTATCCTTTACTTACCACCTTTCATTTATCTGTTGAGACTTAGCTCACTTATCATTGCTCTTTAAAGGATCCTCAATATCTACCTTAATAGAGTTTACTCTTGCATGGATACTAGTCCATACCCCACTCACTGCCTAACAATTATGACTTTTATGAGATGCAGCTTACTTTGTAAAGGGGTAAGAAATTCTCCCTGGATGTGGTGACAGCACGTTTCTTGCCCATGCTATTAATTTTTATAGGCAAAGGATACATCATACAACATTACTTGAATGTTTTCTTAATTGTTTGTATATACTTAAATGTTTTTTTTAGAGTATATTTTCCTCAAGGAGAGAGCATATATCTAAACCATCTTAGTGTTAGTCATTTGACTATCTGTTTTCATACATGTAATGGGCATGAGCAAGGCTCTATTATATGTCTGGCTGATAGTTTTGTTGTTATTAGGTGCAGCCAAGTCAGATCCCACTCATAGCAACCCTATGTACAAGAGAAAGAAACATTCTGCAACACTGTGCCCTGCCAAGCAATATGTCAGTGCTTCTCTGCTGCTCATAGGGTTTTAGATGACAGATTATTTCAGGATTGTTTCAAGAGTGTGCTGCCAGGTCCTTCTCCCACTTTTGTGGTGCTGAGGATCAAACTCAGGCTCTAAGAGAGTGTAGAGAAGCACTCTACCAACTGAGCTAATATTAGCCATCCCTAATATACCCAAACCCATTTTGGGTTGTTATCTTTCTTTTTAACTCTTGATCCTAGCCTCTGTCAGTATGACAAAATTTTAAAAACTGCTAAAAACAATGATTTCTTTCATATAAGACCTTAGGCAAAGGAAATGAAGCTCTATTGAAACAATGGCAAATAACTTTGAGAAGTGCTATGGTTCACACACAGTTTGGTTAAGTTCCCCAAGGTTTTATGTGTCCAGCTGGGTCCCCAGTGTGGTGATATTCAGATGTAATGGAACCTTAAAAAGTGGGTGCTTGTGCAAGGTAGTTGAGGATGCTGCCTTTGAGAAGGATTAATGTTGTTATCATGGAAACTCAGTTAGTTCCCATCAGAGTAGGTTGCTATAAATAAGAGCAAGTCTGGACCCCTTGCCTTCTGGTTTCCTGTCTCACCATGTTATCTCTCCCTCTCACACACACTCTTGCCATGATTCCATCTACCATGACATGATGTAGAAAAAGAGCCCTTCCCAGAGCTGAACACTGTGGGGCGAGCACTTACGGGGCATGCACCTCCCAGTCCCACCTGGATGTTCGGATGGGAGGCACCGCCACGCACACAGATATCTAAACACAGGTCACTCAGGACCCTTGTGTGAGGGGAGCGGACTCCTGCAGCCCTCGGGAACACTGTGAGAGGAGAAAGGGAGAAAAGAAAAGCCTTGGGCGGTTTTGCCTTGAGGGGACCAAAAGCAGATCTTTATTCTCTCTCTCTCTCTCTCTCTCTCTCTCTCTCTCTCTCTCATCCCTGACAAGGTCAAAGAGAAACCCAAACAAGTTTTGCAGGGCCTCTTGTTCAGGCGCCACTTCTATGTGAGGCGAGCAGGAGAAAGGAAAAACCTCTCTCTCTCTCTCTCTCTCTCTCTCTTTTTCCTCCTGCTCCTCCTCCTCCCTCCCTCCTTCTCTCCCTCTCTCCGTCCTGACAAGGGCAGAGAGGAACCCAAAGAAGTGTTACAGACTGAGTGTTAGCAGCTCTTTCTGCTGCCTTGGGGGCAGCTGTGGCTCTTCTGCCTCCCATGCTAGGACAGGAGACTGTCCTCAGCTTCTGTCCCTAGGTGCTGGGCAAAGGGACTGTCCTCAGCTTGCTTGTAGTCCTTGAGATCGCCGTCTAGTTGTCTGGTCTCAGTGGTCACAAGGAAAAAGGCTTCTGTGTTGCTGGTCGAATCCAGAGAGTTCTTTCTTCTTCCGTGGTCAGATGGAGAGTTCCCAGCAGGAAGCTAGAAGCCAGCAGCATCACCATCAACAGCAGCAGCATCACAGCCACTGTGTCATCATCACCAGCAGCAGCTACCTCACCACCTCACTAGCCACATAGCTCTCAGCATTACCATCAATAGCTGCACCTCTCACTAGCTGCAGCAGCCCCATCACCAGCTCCCAGCCTCCAGGCACCTCACCACCAGCCTCCCCATCACCAGCTCTCGTAGCTCTCCACATTACCATCAGTAGCCACAGCTCTCACCAGCCACACATGCAGAACTTTGTCTATATAGCCCTTGGGTAACTAACTGCCTTAACTGCCTCAAGATAACAATCAGGGGGCACTAGGGGCTAGGTGCAACCAATTTAGGAGTGACATTGAAATAAAGAGTGAAACAAGATGTCACTCCTTTGGTAATCAATGGGTGATCCTTGATTACCAACCAGGAGGCAAGATGAGGGTTGAATAATTCCCTACAGCACACATATTGCTGCCATGTTCTGGGACCTCCAAAACTGTGAGCTAAAATAATTTTTTTTTAAATTAAGTGTCAGTTTCAGGCATTATGTTATAGCAACAGAAAATGGACTAATCCAGGAAATAACATTTAGTCACAGGACTCACCATGTGAAGTAAATCTTTGTGGTAAAGTTATATGAGTAAATATGAAATAGAAATTAGAACTGACATGGGGCTTGGAAGGCAGGGAAGAAATGACACCTAATGTGAATTGATCTTCTGCTATGGGCCTAATTACTGCTTCACTTAATAGCAACTTTCTAGTGAGCATTTGTCTTGTGCCTGGAATAGAGTCATGTAGTAATGTTTTAAAATTCAGTCAGAACATCCACTCAAGCTAGGTGCAGTGGCACCTGCCTGCAAGCCCAGTGATTTGGGAGGCAGAAGCAGGAGGATTGAAGGTTTGAGGCTAGAGGCAGACTATGTAATTTACCAAGACCCTGTTACCAGATAAAAAATAAAAAGGGGGCTTGGAGTGCAGCTCAGTGCCAGAGTACTTGCAAAGTATGTGCAAGGTCATAGGTTCAGCTCCCAGTAATGCAAAAAAAAAAAAAAAAAAAAAAAAGCCAATCAAGATTTTGACATCATAGTGCCATCTGGTTGGCCAGAATATAAGTGATTCATCAGTATGATATAGACTTACAAACTCTTTGAGAGAGGAAACGATTGAGACATGGGAGAAAGAACAGAAACTGAGGTTGGTTCTGCTCCATTGGATCTACCTCTCTGGTTCATGGGGATCAGCATCAGAGCTAAAGTAAATTTGCTCTAGAAAATAAGAAGTTTTATTTGTAGACTTCTAATATTTTGAACTGAAATTCACACTTCTAACATCTGAAGGGAAAGAAGAATAGATTTAAAGGCAAAATGATAAATACAATACCCAGTTCTGCCACTTTATTATTGTGTAACCTTGAATAGTAGCTGGTGTTTAACTCAGTTGGTAGAATGCTCTCTCTGCACACTCTGACACCCTGGACTCGATCCCCAGCACAATAAAAATGGGAGAAGGACATGACAGCTGAAACAATACTCAAAATAACAATCAGCCTTTCAAAACCCCATGAATAGCAGAGAGGTGGTGACGTAGAGCTGGGCATGGCATTGTTGGGGAGTGTTTTCTTCTGTTGTACATAGGGTCAATATGAGTTGGACAGCACCTAACCACTAATAAATTGCATCATCTCCCTGAACTTGAGTTACCTGGCTGCAAAATATAACCATTCATATCTGACCAGGCAGATTCTCAGGGTTTTGAGAGCTCAATTAGAATAATAAAGGGAAAATATACCTTGGAAATCACCAAGAGCAATGTGGGCTTTGTTATGTGTATCACTGCTATGGGAACCAGCCTAAGAAATGTGGACCAGGCAGGTCAGGACTTAATATAAACTTACATGTCTAAACAGATGAATGGTTCTAGTCAGCTAACATACAAAATCTCCCTGTGTTTCCACACCAAAGCTATTCCTTCTCTTAAAAGTTTTATCTTTTTTCCCCCAAAAGGATGAATTCAGGAAATAAAAAAGAAAACATTTGTGCTTGACTTTATCTAGGACTCTGATCATGAAATTCCTATAGATAATCGTGAGAATGGATCAGGTTGGGGTCTGTCCAAACACCCCCTGAGTCTTCTTCCCTCTTCTCTGTGCCCATCTACAATCTGTGTGGTTTCTGTTTCATACTACAAGTTTCTTGTGGAACAGCCTTTGGATACTAAAGCTACTTTTGCCTGCATGCATAAAAATTGGAATCATCTGGTTGTTTACAATTCCCTTCCCTGGGATCAGGGACAGGTGAAAACGAATGACAGGCTGGTTCAGGACTATAAAAGTCCAACTTCCGCTCCTAGGTGTCTGAGTTGTAATTTATACTCCAGAGCATAGCTAAGTATAGGCTGCAGCTGAGACTGTGTCTAAATTTTCACTGTTTCTTGGTTTCTTCCCTTTCTTGTTTTTGCCATTATTTTACCTATTTCTTTTTGGAACATTTTCTTAATAAATGTCCTTTATCTCAGAGTCTGCTTGTATGGAATTTGATCTAAGGTAAAATCTTTTAATTTTGAGAAGCCAGGATATATATTCATTCTCTCTCTCTCTCTCTCTCTCTCTCTCTCTCTCTCCCTCTGTCAATTTCCATCACCCTCTCCAGTTGGTTAAGGATCTCAGCATAGATTTCTCAATATGCATGGGAGAAAAATATCTGTAAGTTAGAGATAGTTATTTTGATATCAATAGAGTCATTATAGCATAATTTCCCCCTTTAAGGCTATATTGAAGTCAAATAATATTAAAATTTTTCAGTAGTAATTTAACAACTCCTATGTGATATTTACTGTAGCAGGCAACAGGGCACATAACACACAATTTTTCAAACTACAAGAAAAGACATTATTTGAAAATAGTACAAAACTAGAGTTTTATGTTGTAATTAAAAATTAATACATATGGTTTCTATAAACATGAAACACATTTATTTAGCACTGATTGCTTTATATACACTATCTCATTTAATTTTATCACAACCCTACGAAACAATTATTTTCATTTTTATTTGAATATAAGGTCAATAATATCAAAGTAATACATTAACTTATGCAAAAATACACAGAGTATTGCAGCCTAAATCAAATGTACTCCAAATTATGTGCAGATTATACTATGCCATATTTTTTCTATGTGGAATACAAGAATCACTCAATAACAAACAAATGGCAACAATGTTTCCTCAAGTGATATAATACGTTATTGGATGAGGGAAGATTTACATTTAAACTCCACTATAGGTATGTTTGCAATTCTAGAGACTAGAGACTCAGGAGTCTGAGAGAGGAAGATTGTGAATTTGAGGCCAGAGGCAACCTGTGTAACTTTGTGAGATCATCAAAAACAAACAAACAAATAAATACACGTGACTGGGGGTTGCATCTCCCAAGTGGCAGAACCCTTGTCTAGCATGTGAAAAGCCCTGAGTTCAAAGACTCAATACTAAAAAATAAAAATAAATAAAAAATAAAAAATAAACAACACCCTTAAATAATGATGCAGCCTTCCCACATTTACATGTACAAAGGGGAAACAAAAAAAGGAATTTATTTATAAAAGCGGTGCATTTATTTTTACATCTACAAACTTCAGTCTCCTCCAAAGTCCTCTCCATTTGAAGCAATACACCTACCTAGAAGTTTCTTCCACTGTTCACAACAGGCTTCTTCCACTGCTCAAAACAAGTTTGATGTCTTTTAGTGCTTCTGCCGTTATTATTTTCGTCTCCTCCAGATAGGCAGAATGTTTCTCAGTAAGAACTTTTTTCATGGAGGAGAAAAATAAAGAAAAACGTCACATGGGGAAAATCAGGAGAATAGGGAGGGTGGGGCACAAGGGTGTGCCATTTTGGGTTAAAAACAGCTGAACATTCAGTGGTGTGTGCAGATGCATTGTCAAGTTGTAAAAACCAGTCACCTTTTTGTCACAGCTCAGGATGTTTCTTCCACAGAGAGTGACATGGCCTTCTTAAAACTTCCAGACAGTAAAACTTTGGTTGACATTTGAATCAGAGGAACAAATTCCAAATGCAAGCCCCCTCTCACGTCAAACAAACAGATGATCATTGGTTTCATGCTCATTTATGTATGTATACTTTCCTATTTTCTCTTACCATTTAGTGGGATTTAGTGTATGTAAATCTTATTCCTTTGCACCATTTAAATTCTACAGCAAAAATCCTGAAAAAGCTGATTCATAGATGTTATACTTTGTGAATATAAAATACAGTTTTTAACCATGGCCTGAAAGAAAGAAATGATCGTTGTCTGATTGTTATCATTAGCATGTATCAGGATAGCACATGGTGCAAACACCAACTCTTGATAGCCTTGTGATCTTGGATAAGTTAACATTGTGATCTGGGAATCTCATTATGCATAAAGGAGGATTAATCATTCGGAAGTTGTTATCAAATTATGAGAATATGTATACTCCATTATATGTAAATACCACAATTTTCTTATCCATGTATCCATCCATGGATACTGGAGTTTCTTTCATATTTTAGGTATTGTGAATAATGAACTTGGTTATATAAACATCTCTTTGAGATTCTGCTTTCAATTTTTTTGGGAATATACCCCAAAGTAGAATTTCTGCATCATATGACAATCCTATGTTTAATTTTTTGTGGAACTGCCTACCATTTTACATAACTTCTGTACCATTTTACGTTCTATAAA
>VMDO01003256.1:141808-147305 GCA_007922755.1 Pedetes capensis
TCAATCTCAGCAACCAACAATGATCAGTTTTTTCTTCTAATACATAAAATGTCTTGCATAGTTCTAACATAGTTATTGCTATCTATGTTATATAATGTTTTAGCATGAAATTATCATCTACTATATAATATTTGGGATGTCCTTGTAATATTATAACAGAAACAAAATCTGTGTGCTGCTATCATATTTTATAAGCTAAACTTACCAAAATTTGTTTAATCAAAAAGTCTAATCAAAGGTGACTCATTAATATTTCCTGCTGTGTGCTGTGTGTGTGTGTGTGTGTTCGTGTGTGTGTGCTGTATTAATGTCTTAAAAATTATTTCTTAGGCTGCAGACTAAGATTCTCAGGATCTTTGATATATAACTATATGTCACCATAAAGTGAATTTTAATAACTTCCATCAAATTTTATAGAGGATCAATCATCTATATTTGTTTTTGTTTTGTTTTGTTTTTAGACAGAGTTTCACTGTGTTCCCCAGGCTGTCCTGGAACTCACTAGTGTAGACGAGGCTGACCTTGAACTCACTCAGTCCCCCTGCCTCAGCCTTCTGAGGGTTGGGATTACAGGTGTGCCCCACTAGGCCAAGCTTATCATTTATTTTTTTTTGTTTCTTTTCTAAGCACTTCTATTGAAATTTCTTTGGGGGTTGGTTTGGATAACTTTACCTGCACTGGAAATTTCCTTGGTGAATTATTAGACCTAATTGAACTGGCTTGGATAGTAATCACTATCTTTGTTGTTGTTGTTAGGTGCCACTAATAGTGATCACTATTGTTGTTGTTGTTGTTAGGTGCCATTGAGTCTGTGTCTGATTCATAATGACCCTACGTACAACAGGCAAAACAGTATTGTCAGTGCTTCTCTGCTATTTACAGGATTTTCTTTTTTTTTTTGTTTTGTTTTGTTTTTTGTTTTTTGCAGTACTGGGGTTGAACCTAGGGCCTTGCGCTTGCATGTTTTGCAAGTGCTGGACCACTGAGCTGCACCCCTAGCACATTTTTTGTTGGTTTGTTCTTTTACTTTTTGAAACAGTGTTTCCTAAATCATGCAGACTGCCTCTGGTCTCAAACTTGGGATCCTCCTGCCGCTGCCTCCCCAGTTACTGGGGTTAAAGGCTGTGCCACCTCACTTGACTTTCACAGGATTTTCAATGGCTGATGGCTTTTTGGTAGTGAGTTGTTGAGTCCTTCCCACAAGCCTATAGCACCCACTATTCAGTGACAGTGTCCCATCAAATACTCACCAGGCCCAAACCTGCTTAGTTTCCAAGATCCTACCTACAGTCTATGAAATGGAATACTACTCAGTAATTAAAATACAAGCAACAACTACAGCATGGGTGAATCTCAAGTTCATTGTGCTCAGTGAAAAAAAGCTATATAAAAGACTGTATAATGTAAATTTCATTGACATGGCATTTGGAAAAAAAGTAAGTTATAAAAACGGAAAACAGATCTGTGTAGGCTAGTATGGGGGATAGAAAGTACTGACCTCAAAGGGAATCATGAAGAAATTTTGAGAGACTACCAAAATTATTTTATGTCTCAGTGTTTCACAAGTATGTTTCATTGGCCAAAATTCAAACAGTTAATTTTATTGTATTTAAATTATACATGAATGAAAGTTATCAAGGTAATTCTTCAAAAAAGTAGTCATTATACATGCAACGTATGACAACATTTACACATTCTGTGTAGCATAAATAGACTTACATATGTAAATCTGCAATAGAACAACAGAAAAGCCAGAACCTCATGATGGAAATTGTCTTGTTGGTCTTCCTGACTTCAAGTTCATTTTACTTAGGAGACGAGGTTATATTACATATAACTGTTGAACAGATGAGAATATTATATGCACAGTTTTACTATTTGTATCATTGTTATTCTTACAGTTTATGGTTTAGAGGGACATGCCTCATGTCTAGCTTTTTCTCATTTTCATTTAATTCTAAGGAAAGTGTAGATTTCCGTAACCAACCTTTCAACGACTTTTGGAATGAAAGTCAGATAACCTAATGATCTAGGGCTTTTTTTTTTACTCCAAGACTGTCTAAGATTTCAAAACATGTTACTTCTAAGTTTCCAAAGAAAGTGTACTGAGCAGAAGCCATAGATATTTGGATTCTTAAATTCTTCAGTTGGTCACAGAGGCTGAAATAATCTCCCAGAAAATTTTCTCAAGACAAAAGCATTATATCCAATATTAAGTTGAAGACAGAGGAAGTTGAACACAGGAGACTATGCACAGCAGGAAATTTCTTCTGAGAGTTTATAATAGAATCCTCAAAATGCCTCCAGCAGAAAATATTGGAGAATGTAGTCTAAAAAAATTTTATCTGCAGTATATTTCTGGTACATTAGTTCCAAAACCATATTTACTATTCCAGACTCCCATCAGTTAAATTCATCAGTCTTCCCAAATTGAGAATGGGACAGTTAAAGTATTTGCTTTCATAGCTATACACAAGGAAATGAAAAAAACAGCAGTGGTTGTTGGTTTGCAAACAGGAAAATTCTGTTCATTGTAGCCTTGTCTGGACACCATTTTGATGTTTCTTCTCACAAACTATACTAGTATGTTGGAATACAGTTAGAAATTCTGCATTCAAACTTAGTACAGGAAATTAACAATGAAATAGATTCTCATAAACAAGAGGGTCCTTGTTTATGGCAAATATGTGTGGTCCATCCTCTGTCTGGATTAAACATCCAATTCTAGGATTGACTCTAGGCCAAAAAGCAGAAATTCATATATTTCCACTTACAGCTATGCAGTCAGCATTGACCTTGGCTGGTCATGTCACCGGAAGGTTGAGGTGAAAATTGCTAAAAGATACTGGAAATCACAGTGAATCTACTGGCCTTCCAGTCATGCTAGGTATCTCTGTCAAGATAGTCTACAGAATGCCACTAATGGAATGACAAGGAGAGGGAAGTCAACAGCTGGGTAAAAGGGGTCATTCATGAAAGAAGGGAAGAAGACAAGTGAAAATTACAGTTCTGACATTAGTAAGTGGGAATAAATGCAGATGCTCTCAGACTGGTGTTTGTGATCTGTAAACAGGGAATTGCATATAATAAATTTCCTGGAATTGTCATTCTTCTTGGGGCCAGTGTGGCTTTTTTTTTTATTACCTCCTTAGGAGATTTTGTATGGTTTATTTCCTCTCTTATCTTTTCACTCTGGAGTTAATAAAGAGTCATTTTTAGAAACTGGAGGCCCCCTTTCCCCTTCAGGAATAAACAAAACTCCTTTAGGATATCTTTCATTACTTGTGTCTCTGCCACACAAATTCCCAGGTCATTTATTCAAACACACACTTTGGAAACTCAGATCAGGTCTAGAGGCGACAAGCCTCGTGTTCAGTTGGAGAAAATAGAGTGCCAAAACTTACTAAAAGCCCACCATGTATCAGCCACTGTACTAGAGGCTTTTTACTGCATAATCTAGTACCTTAATCACAACTAATGGGAAATTTCAAATCCACTAAACATAATGATTAAATGTATTCATATTCTCATTCATCCAACTCTGGTGTGCTCCTACTTGGTGTTAATTAAGAGATCCATAGAATCACTGAGCTTAGGTTTTCTTTTTTTTTTTTTTCCGAAGTCTTTCGTATTTACCATACTTCATTGGCTTGATTCAGGCCTAGCTCCCTTCAGAATTTCAAGAAAGATGGAGCAATTCTAGTGTCAGATTCAGAACGTCAGTGGAAAAAAAGCAGCTTGGTCCTAAATGAAATCCTTTATCAAGAACCTTTTATCTTTGGGGAGAATTATGTGAAATGGATGTTTCCAAACTCGTCACTACCAGAACACATACAAATGTCATAATTGTCTCCAGCTAATAAAGGTTAAACTCTTTAGAATAAGTGTTGAGTTCTTGGGGAAGGGAAATACCTGGAAGAGATCAAGATTTTACAAGAAAGCAGAGAACAACCTACAACTAAGGCATTCTAGAACCAGTGGTTATTTTGACACTCACAGCATAGAACTTGTGATGACTTGTATGGGATTTGGAAACTTAAGAGACAGAGAGAGAAGTAGAACCCATTTTATGTAGTCATTTTAGTCCTTCTGATATGCTCCCCCGTGAGATTTTTGTGTGTTCCACATGACGGTTATAAGAAAGAGTTGGAAGAGAGTGATGAGGATCAGATTCAAACTCATCCTCATAGCCCATTAAACATTTGAGAACTCTGTACATGAAAATGTCATGCAGCTGAGGCTGTGTAAATTGACTTCAGTGTTCTGTGGTTTTCTGGAAAAAAATAAGTTCAAGATTTGATAGCTAAAAATGAAAACTTTATTAGATTCAAGAAAAATGATTACAGCACAGCAAAAAATACAATATGTGGCTAACCACAGACAAAACAGTTGCTTTCTGCTTAGCTCTGCTGACCTCTAAAACTCCTCTCTCAATTGCTGCCACTTTCTTGGCTCTGGTCCATGAAGTGATCATCTGAATGCAGAGAATCAATGTGAGGCTAGCATAGTTTGAATGTGGTAATTTAGAAATCAAACTTCTTGACCCTGTAACACATCTACATTTTTTTTTCCTTTTTGGGGGAGGGAAACAGGTTGAGTTCTGTTATACACATCTTGAAAAATCAGTGAGTTCCCAGTCAATACTAACTATCAATCTGAACATGGCACATAATCATATCACACAGCAGGAAGGGAGGAGGCAAATTCAGATACCATGAAAGCATAAGTACAATTCAGATGGGTTTTATTTCTCTGTTTCCATTAAAAACATTAGATTAATATGAAGTTCTTATCATTTTGTAGGTGAATGAACTAACTATGAAAAAATTGGTTTGGTTTGCCCAATTTTAATAATGGTTATCAAGTAGTCATACATTTAATATGGTATGTGGAATTTGGCATCTAGATACAGTGTTAAGAAACAGATATCTGATTTTAGAACTTCAGCATAGAAAACTTAAAATGCCAAATACATTTGTGTTTAAATCCTGACTTATTTATTAGTGGTTCTAATAAATGGAGAAAAGATTGAGATTGTCCAAGATTTTGCTTTGCTTGGCTCTATAATCAACACCCGTGGAAGCAGCAGTCAAGAAATCAAAAGACGCACTGCTCTAGGAAAAGCTGTGGCAAAAGATCTCTTTAGAGTATTGAAAAGCAAACATGTCACATTGAAGACAAAGGTGCGTCTGACTCATGCCATGGTATTTTCAGTGACATCATATGGTTGTGAAAGCTGGACATTGAACAAGAGAGACAGAAAAAGAATTGATGCTTTTGAATTGTGGTGCTGGAGACGTCTATTGAATATACCATGGACTGCCAAAAGAACCAACAAATCTGTCCTAGAAGAAGTACAACCAGAGTGCTCCTTGGAAGCAAGAATGGCCAAACTGCGTCTCACATATTTCGGACATGTAGTCAGGAGAGAACAATCCCTGGAGAAGGACATCATGTTTGGAAGAGTGGCAGGTCAACGCAAAAGAGGAAAACCCTC
>VMDO01003257.1:0-30000 GCA_007922755.1 Pedetes capensis
GAGAAACAACACATGTTCTCACTCATATGAGAGAGCTGACTCAAAATTACAAGAAGGAAAAATCCTACTCAAAGGTCAGATCACATTAAAAGGGGGGGAGGGAAGATAAGAATGAGGTCAATACAAATGGACTAAAAATCGCATGTAATTGTTCTAACAAGATAGAAACAAAGACCACTACAGGAAGAGTTTCTATCTTAAACAGAAATGGAACCCAAGGACATATAGAAAAATACTATATAGTAAAAGATAGAGAAGACTTGGATGGGAAACTTAGATAGGAAGGGGGGAGGGGGTAAACATAGAGGAGGGTAAGGGGTAACCTATATGTATAATGCTTATCAAATTGCATATATGAAAATTGTCACAACGAAAAGCATGTCAAAATGAATCACATTATGATGTACATTAAAAATTTCTAATAAAAAAAAAGAAAGTGGTCATTCTTCCCTTGGGGGCTTCCCAAGATCATCCAAATTAATTTTCCATAGATAACACCCTGATTTTAATATCAAGCAGAGATGCAGAACCAAAAGAATTTCTTTCCTTCATCTAATACTATCTCAGGGGTAGGTTCCTACCCCTTCTCGAGGGAGAAAACACCTGCCTTGGTGATTCTCAAGAGACACATCTCTTCCTATTGCTCTCCAACTATAAATAACAGTGCCTCCTTACCAAGGTATAATTTTTAAAATGTTGACTTAGGCCATGTCTGGCTGTACCCACTGCTGTTATTCTCTAGCAAGGTGATCTATTCCTACCAGAATAAAGTGCACGTGATTTTTGTATGGCTCTGGTCAATCTTCCTCTTCAGGGCTAGCAGTCCAGAGAATGCTACATTTAATGTATTTGAAAAGAAAAGAAAAAAATACAAAGTCATCAATTCATATTTCTTTAAGATTACAGACAACCTTGGTTGACAAATGAAATCTCTTCCAGGGTTCCTTAAGCTGCCCAAAGTGACTAGTTACCATGTCAGTGAGAAGAAATCTTGTATGGCTCATTCTTGATGCCTGTATGTCACTTGTACACAAACCTCAGAAATGTCTATGTTTCATCAAACATTTCTTCATGTATTATTTAATAAACTGTTTAGAACATGCCTAATTACAAACATTTATTATAGAATTCAATCTTAGAAATGTATGGGCATATGCTAAATTATTTGCTACCTAAAGTTTTAATGATAGTATAATACCTCCAGCCCATATGCTTCAAGAACGTTATCCTTAATTATGTAACATGGGTATTTTACCGATATCTGTTAACAGCTTGAACAGCTGTGGTTTTCTGCTTTTTTGCACAGCTCAGGAGGAGCAGTGAGTTCAGTTTCCCCTTTTTGGGGGGTTGCAAAATCCATGCCCCAAACAGGTGTGTGCAATCACGAACCACAGTGATGAACCCAAACTGCTGTCTTTCTAAAAATTCCACCAGCCGGTGACACATGCTGGTCAAGGTTGCACAACCTTGTTTTCCACCGGTTATTTTGATGATTCATTCCCCCATGGGGAGGTGAATATCAGCCATTGTTTCTTTGCTCCTGTTTCTGATAATAAGAGGAATCACTTCCTCATTTTGGTGATTTCTCTTTCTCTCTTTCTTGCCCTTGCTCTCACTTATTCCCTCTTTCTTTGTTTAAAATGAATTCTGAGTGAATAGAAGGTGTTGCCTTGAACTGGGGGTTCTCTTCTTCAATGACAAACATTAGGAGAGGTAAAGCTAAACAAACCACACACACACACACACACACACCCCAAAACACTTCAAGTTGTTACTTCACTACAATGAATCTGCCTAGACAATGCATAAGAATGAAGGAATCAATCATTGAAAACATAAGAACTCAGACCAGTAAGTCAGTGCTGACCACTTCCAACCACTGGCTTTGGGAAACTGTCCAATAGATCTATCAATTGCTCAGGAAACTTTTTGTGCAATTGCCAACAGAACCTCCCTCACAGTGTTTCAAATGGCAAATGTAGCAAAGTGCCTTCTTCAAAGGAAGCATTTGATTTTTTGTAAATCTCCAAAGTTTATCCAAGTCTACTATAAATTGATCAAATCTTCTTTTAAATGAAAAATAAGTTTTATCACTAAATAGTAAAATTTAGATCTTGAGGAATGAGAAAGAAATAAATCTGAAGAAAGTTTTTTTAAAAAAAACACACAAACTTTTTCAACAGTGGCAAGTACCATTGGATGAAATGTAAACTTCCCAATGTGATTATCCTGGACTAGGCAACATTCTTTGGTAAATTTTGTATGCTTGCTAAAGTTATATAATATTTTCCCTCCCATTGTTTTTCTTGTTAAACACACTTGAAAACATAAAATAAGGATATGCTGAGGAAATTACTTTCCTAGTTAATACCACCTAAATAGATACAATAATATATCAGCCCATTTCACATTGCTCTAAAGGTATGGATTTTCTTTGTACTAGAAAGCAGTGTTCATAAGATACAAGCTGTGGAACATGAAAATCTAAATGCTAGACAGTAATTTACTATCTACTGTCTGTCACCTTGAGCAGGTGACTATATCTCCAACAACCTCAGCTTTCTTGTCTTTTAAATGTGGAAAATAATAAAAGGCTTGCAAAATGTGAGGATTAAATACTCAAAAAACCTCAAGTAGAATACCTGGCATGTAATAAATGCCTAAGGCATGGTGCTTCTATACCACTGTTATTACTACACACCAATGTGGTCTCTTGGAATATGAGTACCTGCAAGGCAAGTATCATGACACAGTAGTATTTGTTACCCAGCAGGCAGGATAGCATCTGGTCCATAGTAAGGGTTAACAAGTATGTATTGAACTAGGCTGAAAACACACTTCTGAATACATCTAAAATTAAAAATTGGGAATAAAAAGTTAAATGCATTTATTGTAAAACTAGTCCAAGGGAAAATATGATTTGATTTAGTACATAATATAACCCAGGCTCGCTGGCAATCAAAAAATATATAACATTACATATTTTAAAATAGCTGATTTCTTCACCTAGCTTTTTCTTATCCTCTTCAGTGTCTTAAGAAGTTTATCTACTATCAATACCAAATTATTTCATGGGAAGTAGTCACAAACAAGCCTTGACAAGTTGACTCTAGGTAGCTTGAGTGGGTATTAGAGAAGAAGTCATAGGTTAAATCCAGATGGGGAGGTGGTGGGAGGAGAACTTTGGATAGGAAGAGCATTAAGCCACTACTTCTATAATTCTTGGTAGCTTCAGGGGTGTGGGCTCCATCAGAGTGGCAGAGTACTGAAGCAAAGTCACACTTCCCCAAACACAGACTCAGTGGGGTGAAGTCTCCTCAACCTGCCCCAGATACAAACCTAATGCTCAGCCTTCACAAATCAATCATGATAAATGACTCTTATGTACTGGACACTTAAAAAACAATTGTTATACAAGAAGATAAACATATATCACTTTATCATTCCATTTTCCCCTACTTTCCTTCTTTTTCCTATCTTCTTACTGCATTTTTCAGAAATCAGAAGACTCTTAAAAGAAAATAACTCAAAGATGAGACAATCTTCACCTCAGTAGACAATTGTACAAGTTGTCCTTTGTGAATCCAAAGCAATTATTACACTTACATAAATTTAAAGGTAGAAAGATGGATCATGTCTTCAACTAATATCTTACCACAAAAGCTGAGAAGGTTACAAGCAGCCTATGGCAAGCAACAGTCAAGTCTACTGATGCTTGTTGGAGCTCAACCTACACAAAAAAAAAACATAAAAGGAAATGTCTAAGGGAGCAAGGGCATGCTCCAAGAAGGAATGCTGGTGCTTTTAGAACTCTTTGAAAAGGACAAACAATAAAAATACAACATATACAGGGTTCTTCAACTCTTCACTATTGGTGAAAATTCTCCTTGAACTGTTCACTGTTAAATGATGCTTGCCCTGTTTCTTCTAAGGCACCTAGGTTACAAAGAACATAAGTAACACCTTCATATACACACAGGTGCCCCCCTTGTAAAGACAGTGCTTTGTCATGGCACCTAGAGAAGAAGTTAGATAATCGGGTTTAGGAGAATTACAAACAAGGAACAGAAACTTTGTACATTTTTTTTTAAGTCTTAGGTTGGAATCCCATGACCCAAGATTTTGCAAGTCCTGAAGGAAATTCAGCTCAGGCAATAAGAGTCTTATGATATATTACCCTGAAATCTCTTAGTAGTTAAACTCCTGATTCATAATAGAAAAGATGAATATTAATAAAACAAAATGCAGAATTAAGTAGCAAAGGAAAAAACACAGCCTATCTCATCTCACAATTTCCCATCTTTATTCTCCAATCTCATTGTTTGGGGCCACCCTCTTGTAATAACCCTTCTCATATATATTTCACACATCTGCCCTCATACATCTGCCCTCCAGGCTGTGAGCTGCTTTAGGGCAAGGAATGAATCTTCTACTTCCCTGAAACCTCAACCTTTGGCACAGAAATTGGCCCAGATGAGAGATTTTGTGTTTGTTAAATCAAAAAAAAAAAATGATGAATAAGTCTTAGTCTTTTAAAGGGTTTATCTATAAGTAATAACATTCTGCAATTCAGCAACAAATATTATATAGTAGACAAAGATACCTAACTCTCTTACACAGAAGTGAATGACCAGGCTCTTTCCTTTCCCATACCCAGTGTGATATTTGCCTCTGATGCCCTCCATTCCCCAGTGGAAAGTCATAGTTGGAATCTTAAGAATTAGAAATGGGGAAGGGGTGGGGTGGTAAGCCCTGTGAGGCTCATCTGACAAGTCTTAAAATTCTACTGCTCTAATTGTACAACTGAGCCCCTAATAACCAGTCATCCCAGAATAAAAATACCGCCTCTTTCATCGTCTACCCCATCTCAGTAAGGGCAGGTCCATCCTTTGTTACTCAAGCCAAAAATGCTGGTGCATCTTTCACTTCTATTTCTCCTTCATACCTCATATCTAATCTATTAGGACATCAGTTTGATTCTACCTTTGAAACACATCCAAATTCAACCATTTATCAACATCTGCTTAGCTAGGAACCTGCCCAAGCCACCATTATTTCTTGTGTGGATTGTTGAACTAGGTCTCAACATGTCCCCTTGCCCACCCATAGGCACATTCTTAACAGGGTAGGCAGAGTGACCCTCTTCAGTCATAAGTCATATCCTATGACCTCTCATCTGAGCCCATCTGTGGCTTTTGAAATTAGAGGAAAAGCCAAAGCCAATTACATGACCTACAAGGTCCTGCATTATCTGTCCCCACCATACTACCACATCTATTCCCTCTCTGAATCCTCTGGCCACTCCCCCAACTCTCTGTTCCAGGCTGACAGGTGATGGCACCACACTAAGAATAAAACAGACTCTGTCCTTCCATTGCACTAAATGCTGCCCCTTGCTTAGAATTGCCTCCCAGATGGCCAGATGGCATGCCCCCCTCTGCTGCTTCTTTAACCTGTTACCTTTTCATTGAGGCCTTCACCTACCATCCTACTTTAGATAGAATTATTACTCTCTGATATCCTATATTCTTCTCTCCTGCAATATTTTCATCCTTACCACTGTTACTAACAAATCATATATTTTCTTTATTTGTCCTGGTTATGTCTGCCACACTCAGGGGAATATAAATTCTATCATGGCAGAGATTTTTAAGTTTTTTTGTTTCTGTTATATCCTGAGAATATAGAATGGTTCCTAGCATGTACCAGGTTTTTAGTACATGTTTATGAATGAATGAGTGAGTGAATGAGTGAGCCTTCAGGCCCTCTACCATTTGCGGGATGCATGTTGTTGTTGTTAGGTGCCATAGAGTCATGTCCAATACCTAGCAACCCTGATAGGGTTTTCAGTGGCTGTTTCAGGATTGCCTCAGCAGTAGATTGCCACATCCTTCTCCCATTTTGCAGTGTTGGGAATCAAACCCAGGACCTCAGAGACTACAGAAAGATGCTCTACCAACTGAGCTAAATCCAAGCTCCTACAGAATATATGTATATGTATGTTAGGTGCTGTCAAGTCCAGTCCGACTCATAGCAACCCTCATAGGGTTTTCAATGGCTGACTGTTTCGGGATTGCCTTGGGAGTGGGTTGCCATGTCCTTCTCCCATTTTTGCGGTGCTGAGAATCAAACTTGGACTTCAGAGACTGCAGAGCAGCACCCTTCCAACTGAGCTAAATCCCAGCCCACCACAGAACATACAGTCCCCATTATTTATCTTTGATTTTTCTTAATGTGGTATCATGATTATACACTTTGAAAGGAACTATTTTGATATGTCCTTTTTAGGTGAATTCACAACAAAACGGAATGTAATTTTATTCTGATATGAAATTGTGCACTGCCTTACCTAGGATAAGAAGCTCATCAGAATTTTTAATTTTAGGTTATGAGGATTAAATGATACATGTTTTAAAGCATTTTTAATTAAAAAAACTAATAAGGAAACAAAATTATCTTTATTTTCAAATAATGGGATCTATAACTAAAAGAACCTGAAGAATTGATGGGAAAACCCCTTAGGAAAAATCTGAGAAGTAAAGTAGTTGGTTGCATTAACTTAAAAAGTAAATAACTTTCCTTCATAGAAACAATAAATCCATATAGAGAATGCGATGGCAAAGGGAAATTCTATTAAAGATAGCAAAAAAATAGATGAAACACTATGGGAAAAAATTAAGAACTGTGTAAAAGTTACATGAATAAAATATTAAAATTCTATTATTTAAGGTAAAGTAACTTAAATAATCAGAAAGATATGTTCTTATTAAATTCTTCAAAAATAATTCAGGATACCACTGTAGGCACCAATGACTCAGCAGTGAACAAGGTAAGATTCCTGTCTTTATGATGTCTCAAAGACATTGAGTTCAATCATACCAAAACCAAACTCATAATGCTTTTCCTCCAAACGCAGTCCTGTTCCAGTGACCCCAGAGCTGAGAAGGGAAACATCCTGTATATCCTGTATACGAAGCAAGCAAGGTTGTGGTGTGATCTTAGACACTGCTCCTTCCCTTATCATGCCAATCAAAGCCATCAACAAAGCCTAACATCTTTCCCCTATACATTTCTGGAATGTGAGTCCTCTCCATTTCTGCTACCAACACCTGAACCTCAAACATCCTCTTCTCTCTCTAGATCATGATGATAAGTTTCCCCAGCACTATCTGGCCCATCTTCAACAAGATCTCCTAAATGATAGAATGTGGTTCTTTCTGAAAGAAAATTTTTGATAACCCTTCATTGTTGTTGTTGTTAGGTGCTGTTGAGTCATACCTGGCTCATATTGACCCTCACAGGGTTTTCAATGGCTGGTTGTTTCAGGATTGCCACATCCTTCTCCCATTTCTGTGGTGCTGGGAATCAAATGGGGGACCTGAGAGACTGCAGAGTGGCCCACTACCAACTGTGCTAAATCCCAGCCCCAACCCTTCATTATTCAGATCTTAACTCAAACATGCCTGCAGCTGAACCACAGTGGTGTCCAATCCCATGGGATCTCAGAAACTAAGCAGGGGCAGGCCTGGTTACTACTTGGATGGGAGACCTCCTGGGAGCAGCAGTTACTGTAGGCTTGGGAAAAGAACCTGGCAACTCACTCCCAAAAGTCAATCTGCCATTGAAAACCCTAGAATAGCAGAGAAGCACTAACAATAGTGTTTGTCTGTTGTATGTAGGGTCACTATGGGTCAGGCACTTACTCCACAGCACCTAACAATAACAAATCAAATATTAGTTTCTTGGAGAAGACATTCATAAGTACTAATAGGTTCTCTGAGTGCCATGTAACACTCTAATTTGCTCTTTGACTCAGTTGATATTTGGTTGTATGATAATTTAATTTTTCTCTCTCATGTCAACCTATAAGCTCTGCAAGATACAAACAATATCTTCTGATTCTCCTAGCATTTCTAGTGGTCAGTATAGAAGATAGTAAATAGTAAGTACTCAATAGATAATTGTTAAATTCAGTACTTAGCCCTTAGACTTGGTTGAGACCCTTGCCATGGTGCTGTCCTCTAGATCGTCAGTCTATACAACATGCATGCATACCTACACACACACACATTAATGGAACTAAAGAATATATGGATGTCTTTGCCATGTGGCTCTCAGTAGCCAGCCACGGCATGGTACAACCCATAACCTTTGATATCCACTCATAAATAATTCCTTTCAGAATCTAGGGCAAAGGCTTCTTCTAAATCCCTGCCCTAAATCTCAAAGCAAGTAGTTACTGAATAGTTAAGAATTGCACTGATGGCCGGGCATGGTGGCACACACCTGTAATCCCAGTGGCTTGGGAGGCAGAGGTGGGAGGATCACAAGTTTGAGACCAGAGGCAGTCTGCATAATTTGGCGCGACCCTGTCTCAAAAAAAAGTAAAAATAATGGGCTGAGGGTGCAGCTCAGTGGTCCAGCATTTGCAAAGAATGCAGGTGCGAGGCTCTGTGGTCAACCCCCAGTACCAAAAAAAAAAAAAAAAGAATTACATTGATGCAGACATTGGAAAGGAATCCTGCTTCAAATGAGTGGCAAATGCATGACTACCTAAGAGAAAAGACACATTAATCATCTTGTCAATTTCTTACTTTCCAGACAGTATGAATGTGAGGCATTTTTGCAAAATAGGTATAATTTCCCAGAAGGTATAGCATCTTTCTTGCATGTATTCATGTCCAAATCCTAACATTGGAGGTACTCACAAGTCAACACAGTACTTAACACCAGAATTTTTTACATCAAGATAGCAAAACTTAAACCAACTCAAGGTTGAAAAGGTGTAAGGAAACAGGTATTTCTTAGTACAATATGGTATTAACACATTTTAGAGACATTTTGAAATGTACATCAGAATTTAAAGTCTCATACCCTAGAGAGGCAATGTAGCTTTCCTCTTCTATTTCTGTCATCTCCTTGTTATGTGATCTTGGGCAAGTTTCTTCCTCACAATGCATCAGTTTCCTCTTTTGTGAAATGGTGATAATAGTAGTATCTACTTCATATATCCCAAAGTTGTGAGGATTAAAAAGGATATTGCCTATTCAGCGCTCAGCACAGAGCCTGACCTGCAAGTATAATACTTTACCAATACCAAACATCACTGTCTTCTCTTTTCCTTCCCCATTTTGTCCCCCTCCGAATTATCATCATCATCATCATCATCATCATCATCATCATCATCATCATCAGACCAAATATTCTCTGTATAACTTTGCCATTAAAAATGGAAAAACCTGAAGTGAAAATTTTAAAATGAGATATATCAGATATGTTCATGGAGAAAGATGTTCATTGTATGCTATTTGAATAAAGTCCAGAAAAAATCTATGGTATAATTCTATTTTAATATTATCTGTAGTATCATTTGTCTACAGCCATACCACTGTAGTGTCAGATCCCATCAGATCTCAGAAGCTAAGTAGGGTCAGACCTGGTTAGTACTTGGATGAGAGACTGCCTGGGAATACCGGATTCTGTAGGCTTGGGAGAAGGACCAGCAGCCCAGCCATTGAAAACACTATGAATAGCAGAGAGCACTGAAAATAGTGCTGGGCATGGCACAGTGTCCGGGAGTATTCTGTTTTATTGTACATAGGGTTACTATGAGTTGGACCTGACTCAATGGTACCTAACAATAACAAGGTAGCATGAACATATATGTGTACATACTACATGTTTATATATAATTAAAACAGAAAATTTCCAGAATGATGTACAAAAACTGTTAAAAATTGGGTATATCCAGGATATCTTTATTAATCACTTTATATTCTTTTATGCCATTTGCATTTATAACAAACATTCATCAATTTCATGACTTTTTAAGTTTTTTAAAGTTCTTTTTTTTCATTTTTACTCTTTGAAGTTATCAATGTTCACCCATTCCAGGATCTATCCTTTTTGGCACATCACAAGATTTCCCATTCTCCCTAGCATCCTGGTTGAAGTCATCTGACCGCTTTTAGCCTATGAGCTACAAGTGAAAGTACATGTATTACTTTGGGGACAATAGAGTTAAAAGGTTGTTTGATATCCCCATAGTCTACTTTTTTGTCCCTTGGGAATTGTGGAAAACATATGAGGCTACTAGTGCACCTATGGGCTGGGATTTAGCTCAGTTGATGGAGCGCTGCTCTGCAGTCTCTAAGGTCCTGAGTTCGATTCCCCCAGCACCACAAAAATGGGAGAAGGACGTGGCAATCCACTCCCGAGAAAATCCCAAAACAGTCAACCATTGAAAACCCTATGAGGGTCGCTATGAGTCAGGCACGACTCCACAGCACCTACAAAAACAACAAGTGTACCTACAGATAAAACTGTATCATCCCTTAATATAATTTGAGAAATTCTATATATTTTTCTTTTAGATTCTCTACTCTTTAAGGGAAGTTCTATTACTGTTTTTTTTTCCTTAAGGGGATAGTAAAGTGCAATGCACTATTGAAAGGTTCCAGTAAATATTTATTAATTGTACTATTCATTATTTCCCTTCCATATCCCCAGACATGGACTATTATCAATTAACTTGCAATTCTATGACATACTATTTAAACTTGGAGGAATATTTTACTTGCCATCTTTGAACACATATAAAATGAAAGAAAAAAAACATAACCACAGAGCATTTTTAGGAATCAGGTACATTTACATTGCTAAATGCTGTTGTTCGGTGCTGTCAAGTAGAATCCAACTCATAGCGACCCTATGTACAATGGAATCAAACACTCCCCAACACTCTACCATGCCTGACACTGTCAGTGCTTCTCTGCTATTCATGGAGTTTTTGATGGCAGATTGTTTTGAGATTCTTTTGGCAGAGAGTGGGGTTTGCCAGGAACTTCCTCCTGTTTTTGCTGTACTGGGGATTAAATCTAGGGCCTCAGAGTGTACAGCGCAAGCACTCTACCAACTAAGCTACACCCCAACCCACACATTGCTGAATATTTTTCTAAATTGCAAACCTCCATATGTAGTTTGTATCCAATAAGCAACTTCCAAATATCTATTCATAGCAGGAGACTGGAAAACAGAGACAACTAAGTCTCATAGCCAGACTTTGCCATGTCCACAACATACCTGGAATGGAAGGTGTGGCATTATTTAATCAAAAGTATTGAAGCTGGATGAAATTTCCATGTGATCTAAGAAACTATCAAAAGGAGATTTTTAACTACTACAAGGGAGTTTGTTGTTATTGTAATGTGCTGTTGAGTTGAATCCAACTCATAGCGACCCTCACAGGGCTTTCAATGGCTGATTGTTTCAGGATTGCTTCAGGAGTAGATTGCCCTGTCCTTCTCCCATTTTTTTTTTTTGCAACAAAAACAAGAGTGTTTAGCTTTGAGATTTGACAACATCCCAAACAATGGTGTTTAAAATGAATTACCATTTTTCCTCTTTTATTAAACACAACAGAGTGAATACTTTCAAGCTGTTGGCCAGTATTTTCTCATAAAGAAGAACTTCTATTTAGTTTGGCTCTATCCATAGTTAAATGTGGGGCTGGGATTTAGCTCAGTTGGTTGAGTACTGCGCTGCAGTCTCTGAAGTCCCGAATTCAATTCCCAGCACTGCAAAAATGGGAGAAGGCCCTGGCAATCCACTCCCAAGGCAATCCCAAAACAGTCAGCCATTGAAAACCCTATGAGGGTCGTTATGAGTCAGATCCTGACTCAATGGCACCTAACAACAACAACAGCATAGTTAAATGTAAGTATTTGCACTGCAGTTTGAATTGTTTGATTACTTCTCATTACCAATTGGTAAACAATGGTTTAGTATTTTGCATACATGAAATTCAGTCCAAAATCAGATTTATGTCAGTCTGTTTATTTAATTGAAAGCATGGCTTCAGCTCAGAGAGGTGGAGTTGTGATCAGATTCCATATTAAGCAGTAAATGGTGGAATGATGCTTACATAGCGTGTTTGCCTCTTATCACCTTTCACCAGTTAAGGTGTGGGTAGAAAACTGCAGGTTAAAAATGCACAACAAACTAAGACATAAATTATATGAAGCCAGTATTTGACATGCATTTTTCCTAGTCACCCCTTTGATAGAAGCTTCCTTATCACCTAAACTCAGAGTGAACTGCCCCCCAACAATACCACAAAACTTTAGTTTTCATTTTCTGTGAAACATAAAATCTCAGCAAGTAGAAACTGAAATTTCCCAAGAGTATATAAGTTTAATGTCATGAAATCATTACTATGCAACTAATTTTGTGCCCAATTTGAGAGACAACTCTACTTATTGTTGGGTAGCTCACAATCCTGTAAATATAGATAATACCAACAGGTGTGATCACATATGTCAACATGAAGTTTCTAACTTCATTGCAAGGACTACCACGTCAATATACTCTGTTCTTTCACACTCCTGTGTGGTCACTATGATGTTACAACTCAGTTCTTTATTCTTTATGTCTTTACGTCTACATTATGTCTTTACTTGGATACCCAGGATTTCTAACAGAAAGCATAAATGTTTTCTGGTCAGCCATTTAATCTAGATTGAGTCTTTTTGTCTGTTTTCAAAATAGTCTACTTAATTGTCCCTTCTAAAGAAATCTTCAAGTCATGGTTCAAGTCTGAAAAATAGTTGAACATTAACCCAGAAGTAGAATTCTACTTCTGAAAACTATTCTCAGAAAGACAAAATCAAAGGTGAATATGGCTATGTTCATCAAGGCATTATTGACATGTGTGAAACATTAGAAACAAACTAAGTACCAAACAAATGGGATCATAAAACAGAATATTATGGAGACATTAAAAATCCATGTTCCTAAAGATCTATAAAGTGCATAAGGAAATATTCACCGTAAGTTGTTAAATAGAAAATATAAATCAGATTTAAACTTTTATAATCAGTATGATCCCAATTTTAAAAATACATGCACAAAGAAGACCAAAATGGCATGTAAGAAAATGTTAACACTTATACTTTCTGAAGAATAAAGAGTAAACTCTTAATGTTATTTTTTACTTGTTTTTAAATTTCTTAAAATTTCCTTATTGGACAGATAATTTAGAAACACTCAATGTACATGAGTATACAAAGTGTTATATCTTTTTCTGGGGCTTACTATTTCTAACCAGTAAGGGCCATCATTTCATAAATAGGATGAATCAGCTTTCTCTATAAGACTAAACCACTATTTTAAGACAGAATAGAAAATTATCTTGAAATCCTCATATTCATCTACATCAGAAAATAAGAGTTACTCAAAACCCCGATGCTGACAGTAAAATGTGTCTATCCCATAATAAGGCAGTTAAACACTGACACTTCAATTGCAAGAGCCCTGTCAGTTCCTGTTGGTTCAGGCTTGTTCTAGTCAAACTTAGTCAAGAAAAAGAAAGGAAAGAAGGAAGGGAGGGAAGAAGGGAGGGAAAGAAAGAGAAAGAGAGAAAGAGAGAAAGAGAGAGAAAGAAAGAAAGAAAGAAGGAAAGAAAGAAAGAAAAAGAAAAAGAGAGAGAGTGAGAAAGGTAAGAGGGAGGGAGGGAGGAAGGAAGGAAAGAGAAAGAAAGAAGGAAGGAAGGAAGGAAGGAAGGAAGGAAGGAAGGAAGGAAAAGCAAAGCAAAGCACTATATAAATACCAGCAATGCCATTTGGTGAGGCTAGGATCCTGCATGTGGTGATGTGGAGACTCATCTACATGATCAATCTTCAAATGTAGGGTCTCCTTCTAGACTCAAATTGCTCAGTAAACTAGTTCCCTGACTTATAAGTTTTGTGTATAGATCTATTTCAAGCAAACAACAAGGGATCTTCATTTGCAATCTTCTATTCTCCTAACTATTTTATAAGAGAAAGGACATTTTAACATGACAAAATAAAAAGGGCATATTCTCAAAATAAAATATAAGTAAAATATTGAGCTTTTCAAGAAAAATAATGTGTCAAAGCCAGGCATGGTGGCACACACCTGTAATCCCAGCACTGAGGAGGATGAGATAGGAAGAATGACATGAGTTCACAGCCAGCCTGGTCTATACAGCAAGTTCTAAGACAGGCTGGTCTACACAGTGAGACTCTTTCTAAAAAAAAGAAAAGAAAAGAAAAGAAAAAGAAAATTAAAAAGGAAAAGAAAATGATGTGGCAATGATACACTAAATGATATATCTAACACCATCCAGTGAAAATTTTGTTACCAAACAAAGGTGATCCAGGGACTCCTCTGAGAAGCTTTATGGGTACATCAAGATGGATTCATTGTTGAACTAAAGATTTTATTATAAAATGAGCTAAATTACAAAGATTTTTTTATTCCCCCAGAAGTAACATATTTCAAAGACCATCCAAGCAAGTAGTTATGTGATAATCTACTTAAAAACTTATCCCATTTCCAGAAGGTACACACAAAAAAAGAAAGAAAAGCATAAGAGATATTACTTTCTTAAGAATATTTATTGCCCATTATTACAGACTTTGGGGTCTTAGAATGCTGACCATATCACCCATCTCATAGTAAATTCAGATCCTTAATAGGCACCAGAAAGTTCTTGGTCTTGTTAGAATCCTCTAGATAAGCACTAAATGCACAACAAACCCATTCTCCTACAGCTGAACCTGCACACATGAAAACCAAGGAACATAGCAATGAGTTTCCCCTAAGCATTAAGATACATCTATTGTATCTCCACACAGCAAAGTTCATCAAACAACCATAAAAGATCAAAATCTCAATTCTAAATTTTATTTCTATGGCAGTAAAGTCTGCTTATCAGGAACTGAGAGAATCTTCTTTCCTGATTGCCTTCATTATTTCCAAAGCCACCTAGATTATCCAAGATGATTTTCTAGCCAGGCTCTGGCTTACTTATCATAGCCTGTATGTGATGAAAACACAAACTGATAACTTGCTTTTGTTTGTTTCAAAATCATCATGTCATAGTTTAAAGGCAATGGAAGTTTTAACAAGAATCAAGGAGCAAAAGTAAATAAATAAATAAAGATAAAATAAAAGTAGATTCCCAGCAGACATTTGGTTTCAGCTAATGGGCTTTAGGTAGTTCTTAGACAAGGGTCAACATTCATAATCATGTTTTCTTCATAGTTTCTTAATCCAAATTCAAAGGTAGTGGTTTCTTTTATGAATATTTTATCAGACAAGAATAAATGCAACATTTTATTTGGATTACACCACTCAGAGAAAGGGGGAAATAGAGAAAGGCCAATAAATCTTAAAGAGTTAATTATTTATACAGAGACAATTTACTTTCTGTGTTGTGACTTGTTTTATTGGTACACTGCAGTTCAATTTAGATTAAGAAGCAGAAAGATTATGGTTTCCCAACAGAGACATATCATAAATAAATACAGCAGAGAATTTTTTATATTTGTGCTAAACCATCTACAAATATTCAGAATAAAGGGAAAATGCTTTGCTAAAATTCTTTAAACTCTTTAAATAACAATTATGTATACTTAGCACCAAAAATTTAATGTTGGGGCTAATCAGGGCAAGACCCTTGTCTAGAGGTGTTGCCATCAGAAGGGTTGGTATTATAATCACCCCATCTTTTCTAGAGTATTTGCAAGCTTTCTGATTCAGTTTATTTTACCCACAAAAATGTACAAAATACAACCTCATTCTATGGGAATTAATGCACTATCATATAACCATACAGTCTGGTTGTCATAGGATCCTGTTATAATCTAGACTATGGGTAATCATTGCTTACAACACTCAAAAGTTCTGCTGGTCTATCAGAAAATAAAGAAACTTTGAAGGAAAGTTTCACTTCCTGGCACAAAGTACATACTCAATGAGTATTACTGAATTAAATGGATGGATGGATGAGGAATTATCAAACCAAAGATTACCCACAGTCCTTGGGCCAGTCTCAAGAGATGCAGCTCTCTTCCAATTTGTTTGAAAAAACTATGCCAGACAGTTACAAAACAATGTCAGTCACAAGAGTGCTTCAGATTTTTGGAAGTCCTCTGGGATAGAAATAAATTTATTGAATTTAAAATCAAATTGGATCTCCAAATATACACAGTTTACTTTACCCTTGGTTCTTTCCCTGCAATTATAATTAACACACCTAGAAAAGATTTTTTTCTATTATCTACAAATCTCTACTTACCTCTTAATTTTCTTCCAAAATTATAAAAATAATAATTACCATTTATCAAGCCCAGAATATGTACCAGCTTCTTTGATACATAATCTCATTTGAGATACAGAATATTATTTGATGCTCATAAATGTTCTCTGCTTGTATTTATTCAACAAAGATTAAGTACCTTCTTTGTATCGGGGAATGTTCTAGTACTTAGAAATTAATCAGACAAAAATGTCTGCCCTCACAGAACTTACATTTTGTAAGAATGGGGAAGAGAGTGAGCAATAAACCTGTTGTTTGTTGTTATCATAATTATCCCCACTTTAAAGATGGAGAAATTAATGTTCAGATAATAAAATAACTCTTCAAAAAAGACATTGGAAATAAATAGCAGATTTGAATATTCAAATCCAGGACACTCTGGCTTTAAAGCCTATGCTTATCATCCTTAATTTATATTTCTTCCACTCTTAGAACTCAGCCAGAATGATGCTGAGTAGTTGGAGTCCAAATTAGACTGTCCTAGGCATGCTGGAACATAACTGGCTTTGATGTAGATGTTGTTAGATTTCAGTCATCTTCACAGCTGCCAAATAAAGCAGGATTCCCCACTATCCCTCCATTGGTGATCCACAACATTTAACTAATATCAAGGCACCATGAGAACCACCCTTCCATGGTACTTTCTGCAGTTCCAGTCCACCCCATCTAGGCGCATGGTAGCATTATACCTTCTGTCTCCCTCTGGTTATATAGGAATATTTATCTAGTTTATCCAATGTGTTCGGAACATAAATATATCCCTTAGAGGATGGAACATTTACTTTCTACTTCAGGACATTTCATAATTCTTTTCTTTCTATTATGAAGCCTGGCAATGGTTAAAAAGATGGCTGCTCCTTTAGCATGATGCCTTGAATAACTACAATGTACAGAATTCCTCCACCAATCTGTTACTGAGTAGGAATATGAGAGAAAAGAAAATCTTGTTCTTCAGATATGAGAACTTGAAAGGTTTTCCGACAACCTACCTGATCTTTCTTTCACTAGAACATAAAAACACCCTATTTTTTATTTAAAAATTCTATTTTTTCTTAGTTATAATGTGGCAGTAAAGGCAAATTAAATAAAAATTGAAGTCTATAATATAGGAAGTAACTATTTGATATCTAGTAAAGAATATGTTAGAAAGCAAAGAGAAAATATGCAGAGAAAGTTTTGAGGAAAGGGAAAAAATTATGAGAAACACGTATCCTAAAGATACTAGTGAACAAGGAAAAATACATGCAATCAAAAAAATAGTAAGATTATTCTCTCTGCTCTAAGCCCAAGAGTTAGTGCCATCTATAATCTAAAAAAAATAAATAAATAAAATACTAAGTAATAGCCAGGTGCAGTGGCAGACACCTGTCCCAGGTACTTGGTAGGGTGAGGCAAGAGGAACATTTGTACTCAGGAGTTTGAGACCAGCCTGGGAACATAGCAAGGCCTCCACCTCAAATAATAACAATAACTAATAATAATAATAACTCAATATCTATTCAGTTAATGTATTTGTTTATATTTTTCCCATCAGTTGAGCTCCTCTCTTCTTAAAAAGATAGGCTGTAGGAAGACAAGATATTTGTCTGTTCTGTGCCTGAATGTCAAAATCTTTGAATAAAACTGGAAAGTTGCCACTCACATCTGATATGACTTCTGCAACATATAGAGCCAGAGAGAAAGGTCTCAAGAACACAAGATACCACCTGCATTTGCATCTTCCAAATGAAAGTGAAAAAGGAACAAATGTGGTCTCATTAGTTTCCATCAGGGAAAAGATCTTTACCACAACAATACTTACTATACCAGATCATCAAACTCAGAATCACATCTTAACTTGTGGAAATTATACACACACACACACACACACACACACACACACACACACACACACACACACAGAACAGAGCCAAAAGACCACCTATAGGTATGCCTCACCTTTAGTGATTTTACATGTTACAGAAAAACTTGGGGAAACAAACACTAGGTACAAAAAAACTATTTTAAGATTTCTTAAACTGAAACAATGGGCTTAAGCATAAATAAGATCGTGTGCCTGGCACAGAATTGGGGAGTGTTTCGTTCTGTTGTACATAGGGTCACTATGAGTCAGAGTCGACTCAATGGCACCTAACAACAACAACAAACTGAGGTTATTTTTACTGGTTTCAATTTATTTTTCTTGCAATTCTTAACTCCCCTTTAAAAAGTTGCATTTGCACCTTTGTCCCATTTCAACCTTTTGGTACGAGAAGTCAGTCTGTCAGGATTACATTAATATTTATTATTCATTACATCACATTAATTTGATGATACAGATCTCAAAGATTTCTGTTATTCCAATAGGATACTTTACACAACAGTCTCAGGTTTATAAACACCTAGATCTACAGCCATAGAGAATTATTGAAAATATCCAGAATCTTCTAGTTTCAAGATCCATGGGAAAATTTTCATATCTATGTACAAATTACAGGTATCGTCCAAAATCCTTAAACTGTTAACAAAATTAGGATATCTCAAATACATGCTTGCAATGATTGTCCCCATATACAGGCATTAAAAATAAAAAATTTAAACAAACCTCAATATCCCTATCCATGAGGGAAATGTAAATCAAACACTGAGATTACATCTTACTCCAGTAAGAGTGACCAAGATTAACAAAATGAATAATAACAAATGTTGGTGAGGATGTAGAGAAAAAGGAACTCTTTTACATTGCTAGTAGAACTGCAAATTAGTCCAGCCACTTTGGAAATCAATATGGAAGTACCTTAGAAAACTAAAAATAGAACTGCCATATAATCCAATTATACCACTCCTAAAAATATACCCAAAGGAAGATAAGTCATCATATCATGGGGACATTTGTACTTCCATATTTAATGCAACACTCTTCACAATTGCAAGGGTATGGAATCAACCCAGACGTACATCAATGGAGGATTGGGTTTTAAAAATTGTGGTATTGATACACAATAGAATATTATTCAGCAGTAAAGAAAATGAAATTATGTCATTTGCAGCAAAATGAATGGAACTAGAGACTATCATTTTAAGCAAAATAACTCAGACTCAAAAACAGAAATACCACATGTTCTTGCTCATATGCAGGAGCTAAACCTACCTTAAAGGAAAAATATTATATGTATACATATATGTATACATATTCAAATGTACAATCATACCTATCTTAGAATGGAAAATACAACTGGACCCAGTATGAGGGGGGTGGGGACTAGCAGAAGGGAGTGGATGATGGGGAGCAGGGAGTGAGGGGAGCAACATAGAGGGCTAAAAAAGGAGAGAAAAATGCAAATACAAAAATATAAAAATAAAATACAGAATGATATTGACATGTTGAAAGAGAAAGACTTGAATAATTTGTACAATTGTGAGGATTCTAAAATTCACCCAGCTATGTTCCTAATACCATGGTCCATTTGAATTGAATTAAAGTTTTTCTATACAAGTTCCTTAGATTAAATTCAGGAGTATTTGGGACCCTCTTCACAATTTGTATCACCTTATGCACACTCTTCCAGTTAGTCTGAAAGAAGAGAAAGTGTATCAACCAAAGGTTCATAGATGTGCCTCACAGACTTTAAGTGCCCATAAAGCTGACTATCTGATAAAAGTAATCCATGTACTTGGAATCATTCAATTTCACCTTCTGGATATACAATGTAGTATTTACGTCATGCTTTGTAGCTAGATCTTGGCTAAGCACTTGTGTCATACTCAGTAGATAATATTTGGCTAAAAGATCAATAAATATTATATCCATAAATTATTATCAGCACTTAATTTAGCTCATTTGAGCAGAATATTACCTAGCCACATGTCCCTAGTATTCTTGCTCATTAGTGTTGTTATGGAACATACTCCTGATCTTGGACAGTTCTCTACATAATTTCTAAAATACTTCCATCACAGACATTTTGATTGGCTCAGCATATACAGATATCAAATATATATTTTATTAGTGTATATCATATATATTATTTCATATGTACTTCATATATGCATTTGATTTATATTTCCTGGAACACTATGCTATGCATTACAGAGAAACCAATACAGGAAAGAAGGAAAAATGGCACATTACTGCACACCCATTATTTGGGAGGGTCTTTGAACACTGTACATTATCTCACTTGACACAATTCTCTATTATGTCTATTATAAAGATGAGGAAACTAAAGTTTAGTGTTTTTGGTAACCTGTGCAGAGCTGCCAAATTGTTATGCAATGGGCAAAGCTTCAAACTCAGGTAGATCTGCCTCCAAAGTCTGTGCAGTTTAATCTCATTCGTCCCTACAGATCAAAATTTGTTTTCCCTTTCCAAAATCCCTGGCTACCATCCAGCCCACAGTGAGTCTCATTGCAACAGGCCCATTTACAGGATACATACTTTCACATCAGGTTTTCCCTCCTGGTTGTATATACTTCTTCCTTCCTAACTATGCAAACATCACTCTCCCTTCAAAAGCCATTGTCTACATGAAGTCTCACTTCCCCCTCTCACTGTGAATTGCACAATTTCATTTCTGTGAGCATTTTAGTTTGGGTATGTCCTTTCTTGCACTATTTTCTAATTATATTATTATTTCAATTCTAATCACATTACAAATTCTTGTATTTTAGTTTTCCTTGGATTTCTCAGTCTTCTCCTTATTGTTGATAGGTCATAAGTATAGCACAAATGCTCCATTGCTGTTGCAAATGCTATCATTTGACTATTTTATAATAAATTAAGAGACAATATCATGTGTTGAAAATTATATTGAACAGGGACTCCAGAGACACAGTTGACATACTGTACCATAAATTAGTTGTGCCATTTGGGGCAAGTAATATAACTTCAGAACATCTCACTTTCTACAGCTGTAAAATAACAGGCTCAGACTAGATAATATATAAACACAGTGCTTATCCTTATTTACTTTAGATTGTGTTTCTGAAAAAAGAAATTATAATTGTAGCCATATACTTTTGCAGCCAGGTTTAGTCATATTTGTTTCTACCAAGAAACAATTTTCCCTCTCTGCCTTCTACTTCATTGATAAGGTCCAACAGATGCAGTGTATAAAATATAGGCATTAACAGAAGCTTCTTTTCAAATTATAGTCAGTTCTTAGAGCAAAATTCCATTCAACTATCCAGATATATTTACCACATGTGTTTCTGTAAATGTGATTTATTAGTGAAAATCACAGTGTTCCCTCTTCTAAAACCACCTGTGCATAATACTCCAGGGATAAAACAACATGTCCACATGTAAAATTTGGGCGAAAGTCAATTCCATCTCTCCAACCATCCTATCTTTCCTTACATCGTGGCTCTTAGGTTTCATTCAAGTTATTCGCATGCATTGGAGGTTGGACATGGATTCAAATTTTTTAAATTAATACTTTATAAGGTTTTTTTCCTAGGAAATACACATATTAATGTAAGACTACATGTTTCAGGAAAACCTCAAAACTAAAACAGCACAAAAAATAATCATGAGAAGTATAATAATGATTACAATGGGATATACAACATTCATTATGAACCATTTTTTTCTTTCATATTTCTTTAAGTCACTGTTTCACTTACTCACTCATTCAAACGAATATGAAGTTACCGAACAACTACTGGGGGTCAGCAACCAAGGTAGATTCCTAGTTTTAATTTTGTCACATGAGATGAAGTGCATTAAACTGTTTTGCTTCCAGAACATATTATATCAAGGTAAGAACTAAAAAAAGAAGCTTGAAGAAAATTCAAATGTGGCATGAAAACAGGAAAACCTTATACTTAACTTAAAGAAAAATGTCCCCCCAAAGTCAGTGAAGAAAAGTCCCACCAAAGTCAGTGAAGAAAAATCATGAAGAGCGAAGAAAATGTGAACTTCCGTTACACAGGAGAAAATGATGGTTGATAAAATGAATAAAGAAATCACTCCAGGAATTATCAAAAAACACTCCATATCACCTTTGCTTTTATACTCTACTTGAAAAAAAATAGCCATAGTTATTAAGCTGGTTATAGCCTCTTCTTTAAAGGCAAAGATTAAATTTTCCAATATGGGTAGAGCAATCTTCTCACACATTATTTGCTTAAGGTCAAATAGCAACCAAATCTAACCCATTAGATTTATGTTTTTCCCCTATTATCTCCTATGCTCCACCCAGTATGGACACATCTTGGTGAAATGCACTTTCTAACTGACCAATTATTCAATTATTAATAGACCCTCTCCTGGGAAACCATTACCTTCTTGATGGGCTCAATTAGCCTGACAGTGTGTCCTCAGTGATGGAGTCAAACAGTGTTAGAGATCTTGATAACACTAGGTTAAAAATGTATATATTAATGAACATTAATGTCTTGGGTAATCAAAAGATTTTATTTATTATCTTTGCTATGATATTTAGTCCTATGCCCTTAAAAAGATATCTCAATAAATAAGTGTCTAGGATTGCCTTGAATGGTACACAGGCACCCTAAATAATTTTAGGGCAAAAAGGCAAAGGAAAACTGACAGTATCTTATAAATATGTTGACTTATTTTACTCAGTTAACTTGAGAAGGAGCTGTTTGTTTTATCTTTCTCTAATTGAACTTAGCAAACCTAATGACAGCGAAGATATTTGAATATCTCCTGTGTATCAAGCATTCCACAGGGTGCTGCACATGATTCAGCTAGTTTCCTCTCTACAACCATCCTCTGGTCTAAGTAATATCCTCATTTCTTTCTTTCTTTCTTCTTTCGTCCTCCTCCTCTTCTCCTCCTCTTTTCTCCTCCTCCTCTCTCCTTCTCCCCTTCCTCCTTCTCCTCCTTTTTCTCCTCCTTCTCCTCCTTCTTCTTCTTTATAGTGCAATGATGCACTAGGTCACCCCGCTAATACATGCAGGAACAAGTATGTGAACCTTTTGCCCAACTCCCAGACCAACGCTGGCTCCCTGTGCTCTGAGAGTGTTTTATCTGAGCCATCCACCTGGCTAATTGCCTCACCTTGTTTCAGCATGATGCTGGAGAAGTCAGGACTATGTGTTAGATTCCCATTAGGTCAATTCGCTTAATAGCAAAGGAGAAAATTGCTTCAAATTGTCCTAGTAATATGTTCCTTCAGTCATTCAGTCAGGAACCAGTGGCCCAAGATAAAATTTTATCACTGATAGCCAAACACTTCAAGGTGAATGCAGGACCAAGAGTGCTCACTGTTTTCACATAGGAGGGTTAAAACTATTGGTAAAAAATAGTGTGTATTCCTGTGAGAGTTGTTCACTGGGACATAGTAATTTTTATTATTATTTGCTTTACATTTATCTAGAATCCAAACAGTGGGAAGCTAATACTCATATGATTCAGCCCCCACCCCAGGACTGTGGCTATGTGAAGTAAAGTTCTTTTTGTAACTTCCACCACATTGATTTTTTGAAGTAGGCACCATCCATCAAATTATGTAAATAATTCAAAACTTCCTCTTGTGCATCCCTCCCTGCTCTTTGTCAGTCACCCAACAATTTGCAAAAATAACCAAGGGAAATGTTTTGGGTGGGCTTTTGAACATATTTTTAGCTAAACTGGTGGAGGTTTAAAATACAGTTATGAGAGTGTCTGCCATTTAGAGAAATCACCTGTTCACACAGTTCCGTGGAGAAGTGGAATGTTTTAATGTGTGTCATTCAGTACAACATGTGGACTGTATTAAGTCAGGTTATTGCAGGTCATGCCACGTGACACAGCTGAGCCACATATAATCACCAGCAATACAACTCTCTCAATGCAACATAAATTTAAACAGGAGTAGGTTTTTCCCTTCAAAAAGAGGCAACAGCTGCTGTAGATAACAAAATGCCCACACTACCCCACACTGAGAAGGGTTTGTGCTTTGACATGATCTGAATTATATGTAGGTAGTTCAGTACATCTATATTTAGGGGCATCTCAAAATATGAACAATGGTGAATAGAATACATTCTCTAAGTGGCACAAATCTCATGTTTTTTAATAGTCCATTTTGCAATTTTCTCACTAGTGAATAAGAAGCATTTTAAAATATAGCCTTAAAAATTAGACAGGAGAGACAGTTTTTCACTTAGATAAGCTGGCCTCTGAACCAGTAGGCCAAATATTTAGTATTCTTACTCAGACTAAAGATCAAATACTTTATCAGTACATTAAGAAGGTTGAGAAAAAAGAAAACAATGTTGAGTTACGATCAAATAAGAAATTCGAGAAAGCAGAGAGATGTACTGCTGAAACCAATAACAGTTAACTTCCAAGAAAAGTAGGTATTTGTGGCATCACTAGCAAGCATTACTGTCTTAAGAACAGCAAGGAGTCGTTGGGTTTTCTGTTTGTTTGCCTTGTCTCCTTGGACTAGGACATAATGTGACAATTTGGATTACTTTGATTTTGGATACCACTTTTGACATTCAAATTTAACATCTCATGAAAGCATATAAGAACAAGTGAGTAGGAAGAGAACAAATCTCTTTGGATAACTCCACCCAGCTCTGGTCACTCCAGCTATGACAGCACAATCCCGCCCAAGCAACACGTATATATCTATCTCTGCATAGCTATAATTAACCAGGTGCTAGCTTATAAATCTATTTGAAGCATGAATGTCTTATGATAGGAACATGAGAATGTTTTTGCAATGTCTCTTTTATTCATCAATAATTAAGAATCCATTTCATTGAACCCAATTGTGGACAATACAAAAACAAATCAAGTATATCATTGAAGAGGTGAAATTTAAGCTGCTTCAGAAACCATTTTTGGATAAGAAAAAGTAAAATAAAGCTCAATTCTGTAGGGCAGAGTCAATGCAATTGTCTTGCCAATATCCAACGTTTATCGACTGCTTAGTGTATGCTAAGCACATTGTCTGCCTGACCTAATGTATTCACAAGAAAGTTAAAACAAGAAAAACTTGCAGAAGTTAAGAAATTTGGCCACATGCATGCAGCCAGTATGCAGCAGAACCAAAATTCAAACCTAGATCTTAACGGTAACAATGTCATATCTTCCACCAAACATCTGTACTTTCAAATGGCCTCTCCTAACTCCACTTACACTGAGAGTTTTCTTTCTATGCTCAAGACAAACCTGCTTTCCCTAGAACTCATATTTTGTCCTTGTGGTCTTTTTGTTTTGTTTTGTTTTGTTTTTCTTACGGTGCTGGGGGTTGAACCCAGGTCCTCGAGCCTGCATGCTTTGCAAGTGCTGGACCACTGAGCTGCACCCCCAGCCCAGTTTTTTACTTTTTGAGACAGGGTCTTGCTAAATTACACAGAATGCCTCTGGTCTCGAACTGTGATCGTCCTGCTTCCACCTCCCTAGCCATTGGGATTACAGGCATATGCCTCCATGCATGGCCTGAAATTTTCTTATAAGTTATTTCTTCTCAAACTTCACATGCTGTTATGGGTTAGATCTAAATGTCCCTTAAAGGTCATGTGTTTAAATATTGTATCCCTAGTTTGTGGTGCTGTTTGTGGAGGCTACAGGAACTTTGCGAGGTGGGATTCTAGCTTTGTAGAAGGAGCTCCCAAGGGTAGGCCCTTAGAGGCTTTTACCTGGAGCCCTAATTCTAGTCCCTCTCAGCCCACTGCTTCTTGATCATCAAGATGTGAAGTCCTGTGCCAGAGGCCCTGCCATACTTGTCTTGCCACCTGTTGCTGTCATGTCTCCACTACCACCATTATGTTTGGACCCACTAACCATGAGCTACCAATAAATCTCTTCCTCATAAGTTTGTTTCAATCAGTCAGTTTCTCTGTCACAGCAATGTACCACCTAACACACACACCTACTTATATGTTTGCCACAAAGGAGGCACCTGCCATTTGCTGAATGCAAACGGGTTCTCTTGACTCTCTGCATTATTGTTACCTTATCTTCCTCACTCAACTCTGACAACAGAGAGGCAATTAGGATAACTGGAAACAGGACTAGACTTCCAGAAGGCCTGAGATTCAGATCCAGATTTACCTCTTGTATGATACTGGGAAAATTATTACCTTATTTAGTTTGGGGCCAGGAGGGGTGCATTCCTCATCTATAAAACTGTGATAGATAAAATCTGTTTCACAGAAATAAAATGGTGTTGCCTTTTCCTTTGGATCTATTTTGAACTCTCTACAAAAGGTAGGAAAATTTAACTGACAAATTCTTAAGAATCTGCTTATCCTCCCAGGTCTATGCATCATTCATTCATCCAGAGGGTGCCTCTTAAGTGCAGGCATTCTCTGGAGGGTAGATAGACAAAGGTGAGCAAAACAGTCTCTGCCCTCATGGTTTCCAGAAGGCCAGCTGCCTTATCTGAAAATCACTTTAACACTCTCATTATTAAAATATATCTATGATTTCAATTTTTATTAAAGGAACTTTCAAGAATCAATTTAACATTCATCAGATCTGTGATCCTCGTAATTGAAATAGCTGCTAAAGTAACAAGAGTAAAAATTATACATGATATCAGAAGTACAGTTGCCCACACATATCTGAGATATTACCACCATGAGTACCTTGAATGTGATCGGGACTGCCCTGAAATCACGCAGTTTTCAGTATGAAAGTGCTGTGTTCAAAGTCTCATGGTGTAGAAATAGCACCACAATTTAGGTCTTAATTTAGTAACATGAATATTAGGACCAATGTAGACAACTTGGCATTGGCCAACTGTATGGTCTTGTCTGAGGTCAGATGAATGGAAAGAGAAACATTTTGACAAGTATATGATGATATTTGATGTAACATTAAATATTATGGAGGACTGAACTCTCAATACTGAAAAAAATTATTTAAAGAAATCATCATACTAAATATGATACTTATATCAATAGGTCTCTTAAACCTGGCATGATTTTTTAAATATGTTCATGTTAAACTACATCTCCATTCTGTAGGATTATACTTCTATTAAATAGGAATGTAAAAAATGGATTTTTCATAGGAAAGGAAGAAGTTATTGGCAATGGATGTCAACAAACTACATAGCTGGCTAAAGACATATCCTGCCTGGTAATGGAATAGATAAAACCTTTCCATGGCAAACTTTCAAGGGCCCATCATTTATGATCACATTCCCTGTCCCTTCTTGTCTTCTTTTAAAATGCCAGTCATGTATGGATGAGGCACATGTTTCTTCTGCCAGTGTCTGCTCGGGCAGACAGTTTACTAATTTGTAGCTCGGTAAACCTTTCACTGTGCTGAGCACCTTGAGGTTAGCACATCTCTAATCATTATTTGATAACAGAAATCTGCAAGCATCATATCCCTAGTAACAAGAACATTGTATCTTAGCAACCAGCCTTGATATTCAAACAATTTCATTAAAGCCTAGCACCTCTTAGCAGGTGGGTGAGTGCGGGTGTTGACAAACAGTTATAACATGATCAGCCATTGTGTTTGCCAACACTACAATCAGTATGACAAATCTATGAATTTGTTTACCAGCTCCTAGATAGCCAATCTATGTAGGTAAACTACATTTCAGAGGGGTTAGGAGATCCAAATATTAGATTCTCATTTGAAATGGAGAGTTTCTTCAGAAACCTATCAATTGATGAGACTGCCCACCTGCTTTTGGAACAGGGATATCATTAATATTTCCACTATGATTTAATTGCCAAATAGTAGGGTTGAATTTAAATGTTGCGGGAGCAAAATCTGACTGGAAACTTCAGTTACATTGAGATTTATAAGAATCATGTTACAAGGTTGAGGTTTTTTCTTCTGATAGACAAAGCAAGCTAACTAGCCAGAAGAGTGTGCCCACTATTCTATTTCAATGACTTAAAGAAAACAAATTTGGTAAAACTCCCCTTTCAAAAAAGCAGAGAACTTATCATCCAATAATTTGCTACAAATCTTAAAATGTATTAAAATATATTTATGTCAACATTCATTTAAGGGATTATTCATCAGTTACTATCTTGAACCCAAGTACGAACAATCTCTTCTCATTTACTTCAACCCAATACCTACCTACACTGTTTACATTTGTCTGAAAGTTAACATTCATTTTAGAGAGATTTTAATCTTTTTCCTAGTTAATGATCAGAAATACATTTTTATCTTTTTAAATCCACACCAATCTAATACACATCAAAATTGAAAAGCCTTCCAATCTGTGAAGTACTGCCAGAGCACATATCTTTCTTAAATTATGTAACATGGCTCCTAATGTTACTATAAGATCCCAAACCTGTGTTTGTTCAAGTGTTGCGAAGTATAAAAGTTCACTAAGGCATTTAATGGCAAATAGGTATAAGAAAAACAAGGACTTTTATACTTTCTGAAGTTTGAACCTTGAACCTACAGCACACAGTTACAACAGGGCCCCCTGGGCTCCACATCCTTGAACAAGCTATTAATCTACCTGAAATAGGTGAACTTCAGTGAAGCATTATCAAATAGGTAACAAGCTCCCTTTCAAATTAAAACCAACTATGATGAAAAACAAGTTTGTTGACCTCGCTTGTTCACCATGAACCATGACACGTCAGTTAATAACTACCACCTGGGCAGCTCCAAACTTCAACATCTAGCATTACAATTTCAGAAATATTCAGAGACTAACAGCTTTATATTTATATATTATTGGAGAAAGAATAAATAAAATACAGGAAGCAAAGAGAAAGGAAAGGAAAGGAAGAGAAAAAGAAAGAAAGAAGGAAAGAAAGAAAGAAGGAAAGAAAGAAAGAAAGAGAAAGAAAGAAAGAAAGAAAGAGAGAGAGAGAGAGAAGAGAAGAGAGAAGAGAGAAGAAAAGAGAAAAAAGAATAGAATAGAATGAATGTTCAGGAAGAAAGAAAAAATAAAAAAAAACTTCAAAAGTTATAGTCAGAAATGATGGCAATCTGGGGGTTATTTTAAAGGAAAGAAAAAACCTGTGAATTCATGTGGATGATACCAGGTGGGTAGAGGATAGAGGGAGAACAATGGGAGAGGGAGAATAAGGCAGTACTTGTCATGTCTATTAAATATATCTGCCAATTTAATAATTATTGTTCTTGGTTTCCCAAAGTCATCTATTATTTATTTCATGTATTTTGACAATGCATATAAAAATTTTTTGTCTGAAGAAGAAAATAATTCAGTTTCTGAGGTGAGATGGGGAGAGATGAACAGTGGCCTAAACAGAGATGCAGTTGGAATCAGGGCTTATATATTGGACAGGTTCTTAATCCTCCTTGTCTGAGTGCTGTTAACTCACCAGTTACATATCAGCTCCTCATATTTCTAATCTAAATTTTCTTTAAAATTACTCGTTTCTCATAAGAACTTTAAACTGTGTTTTCTAAGTGAAGTAGGGGCAAGAGTCAGTGTGTTCATGAATGTGTAAGAATGTGTGTGTGTGAGAGAGAGAGAGAGATAGACAGATAGAGACACCCAGCAAGGGTAAAAGTAAGTATGGGTATGAGTGAGAGCATGTTAGTAGTTTATTTTTGCTTATTTAAATCATCAGATAACTCCATATCTTATTTCTATGAGAGAGGTATAAAAAACTCATGGGTTTAATACATGATGGGATACTTCTTATATTATTAATTTGTGGTAACTAAAATTTAGGAAGGCTGGGATTTAGCTCAGTTGGTCCAGTGCTGTGCTGCAGTCTCTGAGGTCCCGAGTTCAATTCCCAGCACTGCAAAAATGGGAGAAGGGCCTGGCAATCCACTGCCAAGGCAATCCCGAAACAGTCAGCCATTGAAAACCCTATGAGGGTTGCTATGAGTTGGATACCAACTCGATGGCACCTAGCAAAATTTAGGAAAAAATATATAATCAAACATAACTAACCCAACTCTTCCAGAAGTAAGAAAGATTTCCTCTATACTATCTTGCTTTTGGAATGGTATCATACATTAT